>PVKS010002007.1:0-126427 GCA_004027875.1 Aplodontia rufa | reverse complement strand
TAGCTAGACTATGGAACCAACCCAGATGCCCCTCACTCAATGAGTGGATACAAAAACTATGGTACATATATACAATGGAATACTACTTGGCCATTAGAGAAGATGATATTATAGCTTTTGATATCAAATGGACAGAGATGGAAAGAATTATGCTAAGTGAAGTATCCCAATCTCAGAGAGTCAAGGGCTGAATGGTTTCACTCATCTGTGGAAGCTAGAATATATGGGGAAGCAGTAGGTTAAATGGCTAAATTAATAATAACCTTAAATTGTATGGTTGTAGCTTAATAGGGGGATTGCTCCCTAGGATACTTGGAGGCATAGGGAGGGGGAGGGGTTGGGGGAGGGTATTTGAAGATCTCCTAGGATACTGGAGAGTGGGAATATAGGCGAACCATCTCTGATGCAGATGTTACTCCTTCATGAGTTACCCATTTTATGCACGAGTTCTTCAGGGGGAAACTGCAACTGGTGAAAACCAAGGTGGTCATCCATGTTTTGGCATTACCCCTGGATAACTATGTATATACACATTGGTTATTGATGGTTTGATAATGTTTCCCTCTCATTTGTATCTCTATATACTCTTAATAAAAAAATACTATAGTATTGAATCCCATGAAAGAATAATTACTAATGAACCAAATTCTCAAATCATAACCATTTAATATTTAATATAAAAGAAATAATAAAGGTTCTTTTGTCTTGAAAAAAAAGAAAAGTACATGTTTCAGATGATATGAAAATTCTAATTCTGGGCTCTTCAATATTTTCCAAGCCTAGGAAGCAACCCAAAAACTGACTAAGAATATGGAATCTGAAAATACAGAAACTGAAACTATGGAAAGAGGAAATATGGAATCTATAAACATGAAAATTGAGATTATTTCTTTAATATCTACTCTGCTTGCCCTCTCTAAGATTAGATTATGAAGAAGAGGATGATTTTGCTTTTGAACAGTTTAACAGTCCATTACTATTAGAGCCATGGGTCCTGGGAAATTAGACCACCAAAACCAGAAGAGCTCAATGTCATCCCTGAACCAAGTAATGAAATTATTGAGGACAACTAGAATCCAAAAGAAGTTCCAGAAGGAGCAGAGCACTATGACATTAGGATTTTTCAAGAAATCCCAAAGTATGAGATTATGTTCAAATAGCAGGTAGGAACTGAGGATACATACCTAGAATTAACAAGAAAGGATTCTTCAACAGCATGTTGTGGAGAGCTAGTGGTTAAACTACCTAGTTCAAACACTTCAGAAAATAAAATTTATATCTAGGAAGTGGTCATTGATCTTTGTACTCCTAGTAAGAAGCTGTTGGTGACCGTTCCCCAGCCTGTGGAGTGTGATATTGCTAAAGCACTCTATATTTTGAAGCCTGAGATTCTTGAAATCACCATGACTATGCAAAAATAGTTGGATTTTGTTAATTTCTTCTGAAATTGTATGCATAAGGAGAAAAAGTGATAAAATGATATTGATAAAAAATAAAAGATTTTGAAAAAATAAATTAAATAAAAATTCTGTTTACTTTTTGTGAGGGTTAGATTTGTTTTTGTTTTTTCTTTTCCTTTGTAACTTTCCTAAACTATAAAGTATGCCTCCCCTGTAGTATGTAGCCACTGATATCTCCGGACATTTTTAATTTAATTTTTAATTTTTTATCCTGGCTTATTAGTGGTTTCCCCTGGGTCAATGATTTTAGAAGAAGTTGGACTCAAACATCTTAACCGTAAAGCTTCAGCCCTCTGCTGATATGTCTGTGGTTTGGGAATGTATTCAAATCCGCAATTAAATTAAATCTCCCTTGGAATAATTTTCTCCCAGCTCTCTCAGATCTCCCTGAGTATCTGGGTAGTTTTCCATTCATCAAGGATGTTTGGAAGCTTGGTCTTATTTCCAGGATCTCTCCATTAAGTTTCTGGCTTATCCAACACCCCAATAAGAACTGCAACCATAGGTCAGCAAACCAAATAGTTTTCCTGTTCCCAATCAAGTTCATCACATTTAGCTTGAAAGTCCACTGGTTTTCCCTACAACCCACTCCAGATCAAGTCCACCTTTGTAGCAAGAGCTGATCCAGCTGTTGGGGGCAGGTGGGGGTAGAAGAAGTAGAGGAGAGGCTACCTGATTTAGCAAATAATTATACGCAATGTTCAGTTGATTTTTAAATTCAGATGAACAATGAGAATTTTAACATATATATGTCCCTTGTGATACTTCAGACATATTTATATTAAAAATATGTCATTCATCTAAAATTCAAAACTATTTTATCTGGCTGTCCTAGGGGCATGGGAAATGCCTTAGCTACAGGAATCTGGCATTCTTACCTAAAAGTCTTTGATTTTTCAGAGTAAATTCAATTCTTATTTGTCTTTTGGTCAGTTTCCATTGTTAAACGGCTGTTTTTGATAATTTTATCCAGTTTAGTATTGCTTTGCAGAGAGTAATCACCATCATCTTCATTCTGCCATATTGGAAAATTGACCTTCTATAATTTTTAAATACAAATTTTTTTTATAAAAATTAAGTTTATCTCAGCTGCACTAATAGAATAAAGAGAAACACTGCTTCTCTTTAAGGTTCAACACAAGTTTCAGAATGCTGAGAATGGTCCCCAGAGAAAACTCCAGAGAGCAAATTGATGGAGAAGAGCATCAGAGTTTCTTATATAGTCAATTCCACTTTCCAAAGTAAGGTGGTTCTTCCAGATTATTTGCTAGTGGTAAAAATCAAACTTTGAAATAGTGACTTCTTTACCATCATAGAGAGTCTTGGGAAGGTCTGTACTCAGTAGTAGTACAGTAGTAGGCACTAAAATCAGAGATGTCAGCCCAAAGATATTTCAGGGTGCATGCATGTTACATTGTTGTCTCCGTAGATCCTTCGCTATCTTCCTACCCTCTTGCCACCCCCACCCTGCCTCTTCCCTCCACCCTCCCACCCTATATATCTATAATTCCCCTAGATTATATGTTTCTATGTCTTTAGTGGGTCTAGTACAAGAGTTTGACTACCTTTCACCCAATCCTGGGTTTTGCTCTAGCCTCCACTAATGAGGGAAAACGTCTGATGCTAGAGTCCCTGGGTTTGGCTAATGTCACTCAGCATGATTTCTTCCATCATCATCCACTTACCTTCAAAGGCCACAATATCATTGTTTCCAATTGCTTAGAACATTTTTCTCCCCTCCCCTTCCTTCCCCTTGTCCCACCCCACCCATCTACATATCTATGGTTCCTGTAGATCATGTGTTACTTCGGCTTTGCTGGGTCTAATACATGAATTTGACAACTTTCTACCCAAGTCTGGGTTTTACTCTAGCCTCCACAAATGAGGGAAAACATTCGACCATTGAGTCTCTGAGGTTGGCTAACTTCACTCATGATGATTTCTTCCATTGACACCCATTTACCTTCAAAGGCCACAATACTGTGTATTCTAATTATTGAGTAAAATTGCACTGTGTGTATCAGAGTTTTTGGATCCGTTCATCCAGAGAGGGGCATCTGCATTTGGGTTGGTTCCATAATTTAGCTATTGTAAATTGAGCTTCTATGAATATGATTTTTGCTGTTTTACTGTAATGTGCTGATTCTAACTCCTCTGGGAAAATACCCAGAAAAGGATAGCTGAGTCATATGGTGGACCCATCCCTAATTTTTTTGAGGAGTCTCCACTCTGCTTTCCAGAGGGGCTATACCAGTCTGCAGTTCCACCAACAGTGTGCTAGTGTTCCTATCTCCCCACAACTCCTCCAGCATCTGTTATTGTTTATATTCTTCATCTTTGCCAATCTGACTGGAGTGAGGTGAAATCTTACGGTAGTTTTGATTTGAATTTCTCTGATTACTAGTAATTTAGAACACTTTCTCATGTATTCATTGGCATGCTCAATTTTATCTGTTGAGAAGTTTCTATTTAGCTCTCTAGTCCATTTATTGATAGGATTGCTTGTGTTTTTGATATTAAGCTTTTGAGTACTTTGTAAATTTTGGATATTAGCCCCTTTGGAGGAATCACAGGCCATGATTAACTTCCATTCTGTGGGTTCTTCCTTGACAGTTTTGACAAATTCCTTGGCTGAGCAAAAGCTTTTTAATTTAATGGCATGCCATTCATTAATTCTTGATTTTAATTCTTTTGCTTTGGGAGTCTTTTGAGGAAGTTGTTGCCTACTCCCATATGTTGGAGTGTTGAGCCTAACTTTTCTTCTAGCAGTTGTATGGTATCTGGTTTAATTCCTAGTTGTTTGATCCATTTCAATTTGATTTTTGTGCATGGTGAGAGGTAAGGATCTAATATCAACTTCCTGCAAGTGGCTGTTCAGTTTGTCCAGCACTACTTGTTGGATTGGCTGCAATTCTTCCATGTTATATTTTGAAAGATCAGATGTTTAAAGGTTTGTGGATCTGTCTGGCCTATTCTATTTAATTGGTCTTCATGCCTATTTTGATACCAGTAACATACTGTTTTTGTTGCTACAGCTCTATCGTATAATTTTAGATCTGATATTGTGAAACTACCTATTTCATCTTTCTTGCTTAGTAATGTTTTGGCTATTTTGGGTTAGAAACTTGATTTTATCATATTAGAATATATTGATTTTGAATCTTTTTTTAAAAGAGAGGGACAATGAAAGAGAGAGAGAGAATCAATTTTATTTACTTTTTCACATGGCTTTTGTTGCTCCAACACTTTGTTGCATGCATGGTGCTGAGGTTCAAACTTGCTTACTCATGCATGGCAAGCAAGTGGCATAATTGCTGAGCCACCACTCCAGCCCTGACTTTGAGTCTTAATATATAGTTTACATTTCATCCAATTATTTTAAAATGTCTTTAATGCACTTCACTTGTTCCCTACTTTAAGATATGGTGAAGGAAATTTATGTGAGGAAACTTTAATATTTTTATTAGAGCTTCATAGTTATAAAACAGTTGGGTTCATTTTGACAAAATCATACATACATAATTGGAATTTGGGGGGTTTTATTCTTTTTTAGTTAAAAAAATAGACTTATATTTAGGAGGGAGTCATTATCATACAATC
Organism: Aplodontia rufa; assembly: GCA_004027875.1. Classification (NCBI taxonomy): domain Eukaryota; kingdom Metazoa; phylum Chordata; class Mammalia; order Rodentia; family Aplodontiidae; genus Aplodontia; species Aplodontia rufa. Next base: position 121,367 of record PVKS010002007.1, on the reverse strand, counting down.
AAAAACAAATGTACAATGACAGAGCAAGCCAGGATGAGGCCATTCCACTGTTTCCCCTCTTGGGTTACCAATGGTTCCATGTTTCCCCCTATTTAACCTTCATGTTAATTGGATTTCTCATAGAAGTCAAAGGTTCTCCACTGGGTTGATTCCCCCATACTCCCTCCCTCCAGTCTCCTTGATACCCTTTCTATCCCTTCTCCCCGTCCCTGCCACCCTCCCTTCATCCCCCAGAATCATAGGCAAAGTTCCCCGTTTGTGTAAAAATTCATAAATGTTGAGATTATTATTAGCTTAGCCATCTATCATACTGTTTCCAATTATATTCTAGCTTCCACAAATGAGAGAAAACATTCAGCCCTTGGGTCTCTGAGTTTGAGATATTTCACTCAGCATAATTTTTTCCATCCCCATCCATTTGGCTGCAAATGCCATGATATAATTTTCTCTAATAGCAGAGTAGAATTCCATTGTATATATGTACCACAGTTTTTGAATCCACACGTCCAGTGAGGAGCATCTGGGTTGGTTCCATAGCTTAGCGTTAGTAAATTGAGGTACTAAGAACATTGATGAAGCAGTATCTCTGTAATATGCGAATTCTAGCTCTTTTGGGAAAATACCCAGGAGTGGGATAACTGGGTCATAAGGTGGTTCCAGCCCTAGTTTTTTTTTCCACATTTATTAGAAGTATATTGCGATACAGGACCAGCCCTAGTTTTTTGAGGAGTCTCTACATTGCTTTCCAGAGTGGCTGTACAACCTTGCAGTCCCTTCAACAGTGTGATAGTGTTCCTCTCTTCCCACAACCCCTCCAAATCTGTCATTGTTCATATTCTTTTTTGCAACTCTGACTGGAGTAAGGTTGAATCTCAGTGACGTTTTGATTTGCATTTCTCTGATTACTAGTAATATAGAGTATTTTCTCATATGTTTATGGGCTTTTTGGACTTCCTCCATTGAGAAATTTCAATTTGGCTCCCTAGCCCATTTATTGATTGGATTATGTATGGCTTTGGTGTTCAGTTTTTTGAGTTCTTTGTATGTTCTGGATATTAGCCCTCTGTCTCTTGGCTAATTCTTTAGCTGTGCAGCAGCTTTTCAGTTTAATAGCATCCCATTCATTTATTCTTGGCTTTAATGCTTGCATTATGGGAGTCTTGTTAAGGAAGGCACTGCTGAACCCTGTGTTGTTTAGTGTTGATCCTAATTTGTCTTCAAGCAATTGTAAAGTTGCTGGTTTAAGTTCCAAATCCTTGAAACATCTTGATTGGATTTTTGTGCAGGGTGAGAGGTAAGGATCCACTTTCAGTTGTCTGCGTATGGCTGCCCAGTTTGTCCAACACCATTTGTTGAACACCTTCTTCCACAAATGAGAGAATACATTCATCCCTTGAATCTCTGAGTTTGGGATATTTCACTTAGCATAATTTTTTACATTCCCATCCATTTGGCTGCAAATGCCATGATATCATTTTCTCTAATAGCAGAGTAGAATTCCATTGTATGGATGTACTACAGTTTTTAATCCACTCATTGAGTAAGGAGCATCTGGAATAGTCCATAGTTTAGCTGTAGTAAATTGAGGTGCTATAAACATTGATGAAGCTGTGTCTTTATAATATACAGATTCTAGTTCTTTGGGGAAAATACCCAGGAGTGGGATAGCAGGGTCATAAGGCAGTTCCAGCCCCAAGTTTTTGAGGAGTCTCCACACTACTTTCCAGAGTGGCTGTGCCAGTTTGCAGTACCACCAGCAACGTAACAGTGCTCCTCTTTTTCCACAGCCCTTCCAGCATCTGTCATCATTCATATTCTTCATTTTTGCCACTCCGACTGGAGTGAGGTGCAATCCAGTGAAATTTTGATTTGCATTTATCTGATTGCTAGTGATGTAGAGCATTTTCTCATATATTTAAGGCCTTTTTGGACTTTCTCCATTGAGAAGTTTCTATTTAGTTCCATAACCCATTTATTGATTGGATTATTTGTGGTTTTGATGTTTGACTTTTTTAGTTCTTTGTATGTTTTGGATATTCTGTCCAACATGTAGAAGGCAAAGATTTTCTCCCATTCTGTAGGTTCTCTCTTGACATTCTTGACTAAATCTTTAACTGTGCAAAAGCTTTTTAGTTTAACTGCATCCCATTCATTTATTCTTGACTTTAGTGCTTGTGCCATGGGTGTCTTATTAATACAGGAAGGCGGAGCTGACCCCTGTGTCGTGAAGTATTGATCCTACTTTTTCTTCAAGCAATTGTAAAGTTGCTGGTTTAATATCTAGATCTTTGAACCATTTTGATTTGATTTTTGTGCGGTAAGAGAGGTAGAGATCCATTTCAGTTGTCTGCATATGGCTATCCAGTTTGTCCAACACTATTTGTTGAACAGGCTACCCTTCTTCCACTCTATGATTTTGCCCCCTTTATTAAATATCAGATGATAGTTAAAGATATGGGGGTTCATCTCAGAATCTTCTATTCTATTCCATTGGTCTTCAATTCTGTTTTGATACCAATACCATGCTGTTTTTGTTACTATAGCCTTATAGTATAATTTCAGGTCAGGAATTGTGATGCCTCCCGCTTCCTCTTTCTTACTGAGTTTTGTTTTAACTGTTCTGGGTTTTCTGTTATTCCATACGAATTTGAGAATTGCTTTTCTATATCTGTGAAGAATGTCATTGATAGGTGGGGATTGCATTGAATCTGTATACGGCTTTGGGTAGAAAGGCTGTTTTAATTATATTGATTCTGCATAATCAAGAACATGGAATGTTACTCCATTTCAGTCCCCAGGGTCCCAACTTTTCCTCTCCTCCTTCCTCCTCCCATTCTCCTGACTCTACTATACTGATCTTCCTTTTGCTCACTTATTTATGTACTTTTGATTGGTGCTTTATAAACAAACATGAAGATGGAATTCACTGTGGTATATTTATACATGCACATACTGTGATGTTATTAAATTCATTTTGCATGTTCACCCCTTTCTGGTCCATCCTCCTTTCTTCTCTATCTCTTTCTACACTACTGACATTCCCTGTATCTTTATGATATCCAATCCCTTCCCTCTTCCCCCCCCCCTTATTTTCTCTAGTTTTCACATGAGAAAAAATATTCAACCCTTGATTCTGAGTCTGGTTTATTTCACGTATCATGATGTTCTCCAGTCCCATCTACTTGTTTTCAAATACCATATTTCATTCTTTTTTATGGCTAAGTAAAATTCCATTGTATGTATGTATATATTCTTAATCCATTCATCTACTGACAGGCACATGGGTTGATTCTATAACTTGACTATTGTGAATTGGGTTAGTATAAAAATTGATGTGACTGTATCAGTATGGTATGCTGATTTTAGTTCTTTCAAATAAATACCAAGGAGTGGGATAGCTGGGTCATATGGTGGTTCCATTCCTAGTTTTATGAGGAATCTTCACACTGCCTTCTAGAGTAGTGTACTAATTTGCAGCCCCACCAGCAATGTATGAGTATATCTTTTCCCCCACATTCTTGCCAGTATTTTGTCTCATTTTAGACCTGGCAGCTTATACTGGAGGTGGCAGGACACCTCAAAAATCAGTACTCAGGTGGGTAACTACCACATGTCAAATGAGCTGTGTCCAATTCAGGTTTCAAGTTATAGGGAAGAGAGAGATCCCTTCCAGTACTTTATATGTGCTCTTTAGCTCTTATATGTGTTCTTTGGACTGAATTAAAACAAGGCTGATTAATAAGAGAAAAGCATACACATTTTGTTAAATCGACACGTACATATAGATCTTCACAAGAGAGTAAAGTCCAAAGCAGTTCTTTGTCATTTTTCAACAAAGAACAATAAACCTGTGAAAGAATGAAAGGAAAAATAAATCTTTGGACTAGAGCAGTAAATTTTAAGGATGTGGCTATGGGATATGTTGGGGAGAAGGGTAAAAGCAGAAGATAAGGGTCACTTCAAAGGTTTATCTTTTTAGGTTCATTACTGTCTCAATTATCAGTGTCTGTGGTTAACAGAGTTTCCTGCCTTGGTATGGGGAGGCCTCCACTCCCAAACTAATCTTTATAGCTTTCTGCAAGTAGGAAAATAAACCAAGGGCCATTTTTGAAGTTATAGTTCCTCAAGTGATTTCAACTTGAAACAATATACTAATGCAGCATATTTTGAGATGGCACATCCTTAATGCCTTCAAAATATATCAATGCATGACAGTATAATAACACAGCTATTATAGAACTTTATAGAACCTAGCCATTGTCATTTTGCAATAGGCTGCTAGACAGTCCAAGGAACAGGTCTTGTACAGCCTACCACAGAGGAAGACAAACCTGAAGTCAAACTCGGGCTTCACTCCACAATCTGGAGTGGGAAGACTTCCGTATAGCTGATACTCATCACTGTGTGCCTTGGTTTTGTTGTTGTTATTGTTGTTTTGTGTTTTTGTTTTATTTTGTTTTGCTTTAGCAACATAAGAAAATGCAAAGCATCAGTCAAGCCTTGAAGGCTTGTCAAGAAGATTTTCTTAAAATTAAACAGCAACTTCATTCCTTAAGCATTTCCCCACTGAAATACTGTGAAATCTGTGTTTGGTATCTTCCCCATTTCCTAGCAAAAAAAGCTCCTAAAACTCTTGGAATTCCCAGAGTGAAAGAATAGCTCTTGTTGGCTAATGAGATAACTGGGGGTTAGGGACCCCTAGAGAGCTTCAAGATAGAGGCTGGTCACCAGAAAGACCAAGGTATGATTAGAAGATTGGGACTTTCAGTCCGACCCCTCAGCCTTCAAGGGGGAGAGCTGATCACCATTGGCCAATAGTATAATCGATGCCTACAGAACAAAGCCTCCTTAAAATTAGCCCCAAAGGACTGAATTTGGAGTGAGGACTTCAGGATGGCTGAGAACAGAGCTTCCTGGGAAAGACAGGGAAGTTTCACACCCTTCCCATGTGTCTTGGCCCATGTAGCTCTTCCATCTAGATGCTCACCTGTACCCTTTGTACCATCTTTTACAACAACGGTAAAATGTGTCATCCCAAGTTCTGTTAGCTATTCTAGCAGATTAATCAATTCAAGGAGGGGATCGTGGGCACCCTAATTCAGTCAGAAGTTCCAGAGGCCTGGACTTACCAGCATTGAAGGCAGGGGGCTGCTGTGGGATCGAGTCCTCAATCTGTGGGATATGACACTATCTCCAGGTACATGGTGTCTGAACTGAATTAGAGGCCATCCAGCTGGCATCTTTTAAAGAATCAGCTACAGAATTGATTGCTGGCTTATTGTGTGGGAAAAAACTCCCACACATTTGGTCACAGAAGTGTTCTTTTTATGAGAATGTAGTAGGCAAAACTGAGTTTGCTTTTTCCTATATCCTCAGACTTATGATGCCCTGACTCTTTCTCCCCACATTACTGAATTGGCCATTTTTGTTCTGTAGCTTTTAGTGCAATGCTTGGCATAATGTTCTCAATAAATAATAAAACCTTATAGTTAATGAATCCCTACTGGGCACCAAGCACTGCTCTTCACGGGTACTGAACCCTTACTTCTTAAAACTTCAAAGGTTTAAATTATTATTATACAGATGGGGAAAATGACTTAGATTATTATTATACACGTAGTAAGGATGGGGAAAATGAGATGCAGAGAGGTAAATAATTTGTCCAAAGTGGCCCAGCTGATTCCTGGCAGAGTTGGAATGCAAGCCCAGGTCATCTAAATCCAGAGACCATGCTCTGACCCCAATGCTCTGCTGTCTCCCTTTAATAGAAAGAAAGAGTACAAACACTTTAATAAATAAATAAGTGGAACTCACGTCACTATCTCAGTCCTCAGTTCTAACGCTGTGTTTTATACAGGTGGATTTTTAAATGGGATACTTCATTTAAATACCCCAATGGAAAGAAAGTTTAATTTATCCTCCTAGATAATTGTAAGAAGATTAAAAGTAGATGTACTAACTTGAAATAAATCCCCTAGGAACAATGAGATTTAAACAGAAATAAATTAACATTTAGTTTCCAACTAAATGTAACGCAGGCTTGCTGGTTAACATGCTCGGTATAGACTGTTTCAGCTGTATCCCTCCATTCCCTGCATTTCAAATAGCAAATCGCAGCAATTGGCACCGATTTGTTGTTTGCACCATGGTTTCTATTCTCAATCCATATACTAATAACTTCTATTTTTATAATGCTTTTCAACATATAAGTTGCCTTTTAAATATCATCTCACTTAATCTTCAAAACAACCCTGTGAAAATAGGATTACTCTTCTCATTTTAGGATGAATCAAATGGTAGAGGATTTAAGCCATTTTTCAAGATCACACTGCTTGTACATGGCAGAATACAGACTCAAAACTCAAGCCAAATGGAAAGCTTAATCCCATTCCTATTGTCCCAAAGCTAGACAAAGAGATAAATGGTTTTCACTCTGATACCAAATTCTTTCCCTTGTGGGTCATATTGACTACAACTGAGTAATAATATTTGTGCCTAATCTAGAACCATGTCTCTGATGAGCTCAAATATGTTATGCTCCATTAATCTTGCCCAATTTCTCTATAACTCACAAAAGGAAAAGATGCAGCATGAATAGTCCTCCCTTCAGACCTAACGCCAACAGTCCAGCCAACCTCCATCAGCTCTGGTTTTCTAGTGAGCTGCACATTTAGTGACTTTAGACTGGACTTTATGTGCCTTCACATCACAGAACAGAAAAGAAGAGAAGTTGAAAGTAACTTCCCTGTTTCCAAGTCCCTGAGAGAACTGAGTTACATTTAGGAATCTCTTTGATGCTGTACAAAGAACAAAGTAGAGGGAAGACCACATGAGGACCCCATCTAGTTCTTCCACTCACTGGCTGAGCAGCTTTGGGCAATTTCCCAACCTCCTCTAGGCTCAGATGCTTCATCTATTGCATAAGGAAAAAGAGGCCCTGGTCAGGTGTCTGCAATCTAGGCCTGCTGTTCAAATCCTACTGGTTTCATAAGTCAGGTGGGACCGGAGCACAGCCAGATAAATCCATTCATACCTATTTATTGTCTCTGAGGCCTTTTGCATTACCAAAGTAGAGGTGAGTAGGTGTGGCATAATCCCCCTGGCCTGCAAAGCATTTATTATTTGGCCGTTTATAGGGAAACTTTGGTAATTGCTAGCCTAGATCATGTTCCAGCCTTCTCCTTTTCACTGCAAATCTCTGGTAATGATGGAATATAATAATTTATTTTAATTTTGTAAAAGACCTGAAAAAAAACAGAAGAGGTGTCCTTTGCAAAGAAATTGATAAGAAATATCTAAAGACACAAGGCAAATGGGATTAGAGGGAAATGGGAAACTACTTCATAATACACCAGGAGAAGGGCAGTCATGGAGAATGGGAGCTTCTCCAGGGAACTCCTGGCTTAAAAAAGCAAGTGCAGAGAGAAGAAGGGTCTCTGGGCAGCTGGCAGTGTGCTTAGGATCTTCCAGCAGGAGCAACCAGATAGCTTGCCAGTTATAGTTTGGATCCGTAACTCAGAAAACTCACGTGTTAGACAATGCAATAATGTTCAGAGGTAAAATAATTAGATTATTAAAGCTGTAATCTCATCAGTGGATTAATCCACTTGATTCACTTGATGGATTAATAATTTCAATGGACTACTGCTGGTAACTGCAGGGGAGGGGCATGGTGAGAGGAAGTAGGTCACTGTCAACATGCCCTTAAATTACATCTGATCCTGGCTCCTCATGCACATATGTGTGCTTTCTCTCTCTCTGCTTCCCAGGTGCCATGAAGTAAGTCATTTTCTTCCTGCACATCCTGCTGCCATGATGTTCTGCCTCATCTTGGGCCCAGAGAAACCGAGTTGGCCAACCACAGACTGAACCTCTGAAACTGAGACCAAAATAAACTTTTTCTTCTCTGAATTGTTGTTATCATGTGTTTTGATCACGGGGTGAAAAAAACTGTACCAGTCTTTCCATGCCTAGCTGCAGAAGCAAAGGCATCTGTCACCAGCATGAAGCAATGATAGTAGCACATGAACCTAGAAATCAGAAGAGGTATGAGCTCCTGGCTATTAGCAATACCCAGGAAAAACAGGGAGATTACAGGCCCAGTAGAACAACTACTAATGTATTCCATCCACCAACAGAGAACCCACAGTCATTGGAAGTAGGGTGTCATAAAGAGAGGAAGTGCTGGGGCTGGAGGGGTGGCTCAGCAGTTACAGCACTTGCCTGGCATGTGTGAGGACGTGGGCAGCACCACATACACAAGAAAGTGTTGAAGCAACAAAAGTCACATGAAAAACTAAATAAAATTGATTCCTCTTTCTCCCTCTCTCTCACTGTTCCTCTTTCTCTCTTTAAAAAAAAAAAAGAGAAAGATGAAGTGCTCACAAGGGAGTGAAAAGAGAATCATGATTATAACAGGATCTCAACCAAACGTTGCCTAACATTAGAGGACGGAAATCAGCTCTGCGACTGAGAAGCTCCGAGCATGAGAACAACCTAACACCTGAGCAAGGAGTGCCACTAATGCAAACAGAACAAGACAAGAATAACACAACGCACATTAGAAATTCTCAGAAATAAATTAAAAGACAGTGAATTCCCCCACCACCATCCTCCAAAATAGATAGTCAAAGAATATGAACAGGCAAGACTATTCACAAAAGAAATACACAGGATCAGAAATAGAGTAGAAGTTCCTAATTCTCTTCAGGAACAGTCAAACTCAAACAGTTACCTAATATCCCTGTCCCTTATTGCAGTGCTTGCACATGGAGAAAAAAAAAAAAAAACACAAGCTCTTTGGTTTTCCTCCAAGAGCATTGCTCCCATCACGGTGCCACACCCTTATGACCTCATCTAACCTTAACTGTACTCACAGCCCCATCTCCAAATAGCACCACACTGTGGGAATTCAGAGGAGGACACAGATATTTAGTCCACAATAGAGAAAGAAGGAGGAAAGGCAAGAGAGGTGGCTTCTTATATCCCTGGCTCTCTCCCTGTGGGCTGGGTTCAGACCAACTGCCTCCTTCCACTGAAGGTCCTGGCCTGTCAAGAGGCCCATTCCATGTAACTCTCCCTGCCTGTCTCCATCTCTCTTTGTCTATGTATCTGTCTGTCACTCTCCTAACCTCTCCTGCCTAACATCTCCTGCCCAGCATTCCCTATATCTGGTCTAGAGGTGGTAACGGTGCCTTCATGATCACTAACTTGAAGGTACTCCACTGTCTTCCATAACTTTCTTAAGTCTGGTCATAAAATTTATTTTATCAAAATCCTTTCAAATTACTTCAAGTTGTTCATTTGTTTTCTGTCAGGACCTTAATCAACATGATAGCACTAAGCATTAAGTGAGAAATGCAAGTTTCAAATGAACATACACATAATTGCATAATCAACATAATTACATATAGAACAAAACTAAATATTTCTATATGCACTATGTGTGTGTACACATAGAGAAATAAATGTGACAGAAATCAGAGTGATTATGCCCAAGAGAAATTAGATTGGGGAGGTAGGCAGAGAAGAAGAGTTATTGAGAAATTTCAATGGATCTATATTGCTAGAATTTTTAACCGTGAGAATGCATTTCTGTATAAAATGCTTAATTAAAATAGGTTTTAAAAGTGTAGAAAGCTATGCAATCATTTAATTCTGGAAAATGCATAATCATATATATGTATATAAATATATATAAAGACATTTATATCTGTTATGGGGGAATAGAGAAGAGTCAAGAGATTGGGGTATGGGTAATGCGGGGGTGATTCTGGATCATGATTAGGGGCATATCATATTGTTACTACATATGCATTTATGATTTTACAATAATAGAATTCCTCAATAAAAAATTTTTTAAAGAGAGAGGGAAAGAGAGAGAGAGAGAGAGAGAGAGAGAAAATCAATTTTTATTTAGTTTTTCATATGGCCTTCGTTCCTCTGACACTTTGTTGTGTACATGGTGCTGGAGTTTGAACCCGTGTATTCGCACATGCCGGGCAAGCGCTGTAACCGCAGAGCCACCGCTCTAGCCCCAATAAAAAATTTTAAAAGATAAAAAGTAGAAAACTAAATTCTCATACTATATTATAAATTACAAGCACATAACAATATTTGTTTTAAATATGTACATCAAAATATTCATAATGGTTACCACCAGACAGTAATATTGCATGATGTCTTAGTCAGTTTTGTGCTACTGTAATAAAGTACCTGAAACTGGGTAATTTATAAGGAACAGGAAATTTAATTTTCAGAGGTCTGGAAGCTGGAAGTTCAAGATCAAAGCATTACTTTGGAATTCTGTGTCTTCACATGGAAGAAAATATTCAACATTCCATGAGTCCTATTTTATAAAGGCTTGAATCCTATTCCTGGGGGAAGAAGGCTCATGGTCTAATCACCTCTTAAAGGACCCACCTCTACTAAATTGACCAACAGGATCTCAACATCTCAATGTTCTATGGGAAACCATGGACTTACGCTTTTGTTTCCCCAAGATCCATGACACTCTCATGCAAATTGCATTCATATAAGAGCTTTGCTTTTGATTTCTGTCTTTAAAGTTTCCTGAACTAAAAATATATAACCTTTGTAATATGAAATTATTTACATCCTGAATTGAACAAATTAGAGAAGGTTAGATAACCTTTGGAGCTGCTTCTACCTATCAGTTCCAAATTCTGAAGCTCCACTTAAACACAAAATTATAAAATAGGAGAAAGCTATGAGGAAACTGTCCAAGTGATACTTTCAGGAGAAAAAATAGCGCATATAAATATTCACAAGAAAACATATAGATCAGAGACATCTACAGTTATTCAGAGACACCCAGCTGAGTGTCTGAGCAGGGACTGGATAAAAGGCCTTCTCTGTCTTGGTGAGGATTCACACATTGCAGCCCAGGAGGGCATCATTCGGAAATGGCTCATGGATCAACCCATCTTCTTCCAACGACGTCAGAAAGGAAAGAAGAATTGAGAAGGCACCCAGGGCCCAAGACTGGCTTGCGCATGAATCAAAGGCAAATTGGTCTAACTTCCTAAGACAAAAATATACGCTAAAGCAAGTGAGCAAATAAAAGCAACTGGCAAAGGGGGACGTGCCATTTACTGATGGAGAAACCGTAAGACCATGAAAAGCGACTGGAAAACCATAGCCACGTTCAAGTGACACGGACATAACATAGCACACTAAGGGAGCCAGCTCCAGGCCTCTCATGCAAAAGGGAAGGAGCAGAGGGACAGCAGCAGCACAGTTGAAACCTGGGATAGCCCTTTGGCTATGAGAATGGAGACAACTACTAGGCAGTCCCAAGCAATCCTACAGAAATACTAAAGAACATGGGCCAATAGCAACTAAACCAAGATCAATGTGCTTACATCACGATACTAAAACCAGTATTTCATAACATGTAAGTGCACAGGTTCTTTGTTCTGTTCTGTTCTGGCTTAAATACCTGGGGCAAGTTCCTCAACCTTTCTTCTATATAATGTCTGGTACAGGATAAATTCTCAGTAAATAGTAGCAACCTTCCTCCAACTCTCATTTTTCCCTTTCTGTTTTTATTTATACACTTATGCAAATGCTAGATGTATTTTTAGTGCTGCTTCCAAGCCCACTAAAATAAATTGTGCTATAGGAAGTAATTTGTTTACAAATACAAAGTACATTCATGAATCTGAATGCTAAGGGGAAAAAGAATTCCCTTTCCAAGCATAAAAATAACTTGGGTCTAGCAAATAACCTGCTAATAGACAACAACGGAGTTTTCTATTAATATGCTGAATTGTTACAAAAGTCATGCCTATCTTAAAACCGTGTAGAAGACCATTCAGCAATTTTCATAGGAAAAAGAAGCAGAAGTGTTGACAAGAGAAATGTCAAAGAATGGAAATTTAGTTCAGAACTACAATACAATTTCTATTCTGTAAGTCACATGTCTGAGTTTGGGTTCTCTAGCGGCAGACAGTGGATTCATGCGAAACCGATCAAGAAGTATCCAAGGAGCAAACAGCAGGGAAGTGGGGAAAAGGAGACTGTAGAATCTTCTTGGATAATGAAACCTTAGCTCAATCCTGCAGCTGACTTCTGGAAATAGTGGAGGCCACTGTCCCATAAGGAACACGAGTTTGAGTATTTATTGACTTGCACCTGTCAGTAGTTGGCTGAGGACCAGATCTTGAAGACCAAATTCTCAGACATTCCCTGCTTCCCTTGCACAAATGCAAAGTCATCCCCAGCAGCCATAGTGCAGCCCTTCCAGAAAGCAGAAGTGAGCGGGCAAAATGCAGGCACCAAGGGTGGGCAAAGCACCTACGGTACATAATGCAAATGCTGTTCGTTCGTTGATCTCTACTGTCAATGTGTGTCTAAGGGTCTGTCCAAGGACCTTTCCCACTAACTCATTTTAAAAGAAATATAACACATACACTGACATTTCTCAATAGCGCAGATCTTGTTTCCATAGATGAACACAAATTAATATGTTCATATAAATAAATTCAGTTGTAAAATGGTAACTAGTCTAACTCTGGGTGTTAGAAGAGATTCTGCATACTTCTCTGTTCCTGTCACATCTGCAGATCTTTGAAAGTGATGCCATGTGTTGTTTTGCTATATTCAAGAATATCTCTCGAGAAGATGTAATAAGCTTTTTATGATGTCAGTCCTCTCCGATATTAATTGAACATAAAATGCAGCATGACACAAACAGAATGATTTCCACAGAACAGTGGTCATCGTTGTTGTAAAGCAGACCCTATGCATCCTGCTCTACCACCTGATCTTCTTCTACTAGCCAACTTGATGACTGTGATCTGTTGCAGCAAAGAAAAGATAATCCCAGGCTTTACCCGAAATCATCTGCTGCCAACTGTAGTGTAGAATCAATAGATTCATGGGACAACACAGGCATCAGAAGTTCAGGCTTCTTCCTGGCATAATTCATCTTTAATTCCCCAAGGAATTTGTAAGCTTGGCCTTTTAGCTGCTATAGCTTCCCATCCAGAGATGCTTCCCTGTAAGTCATGGTATTGTCCCCCTTCCACTTTCACTATGTCCTCTAGCATCAGTGCCTAAAGGATCAAGTATATAAATTAAGCACTTTGCTATGTTATGATTCAGGGAACTCTCAAACACACACCAAGACTGGGCCTGTCATTCCTTGATGGTTAACTCTCACTTCTGTTCAATGAAAGAAGTGTTGGGGTCTTTTTCATCAGTCTCCCACTGGGTTTCAGGTATACATCACTACAAGAGTATTTAGTATCAAAGCTGTATCATCCCTCTTTTGTTCCCACCAAGCCTCCAAACCTCACATCATTTTTCAACCTCAGTACCCCATCTTGGCACCCCATCTCAGCACCTTATATCAGCACCCCATCTCAACACCCCATCTCTGATTTAGGAGTCACCTATCCAGTCATCTTTTGTCCTTTCTCAAAACAATAACGTCTTAGAACTCTCTTGACAATCCAATTATAATTTTATTACTTTGGACCTAATCCAGATGGGGGATTCTTGGTCCATCAAAGATCTGAATAAAGCACATCCTTTACATTATAGGAAAAAGACAAGGTAAAAGAAAAATAAATGTTCCAATGATCCAGAAAATAAAATAAGAGAAAATAGGCCAAGGAAAGAGGCACAGGGAAACTATTTGAGAGAACCTAAAACAAAGGGGCAATTGAAAGTATAGCAAAATAATGCTATAGAAAGTAGGGAAATTGAAGATTTGCTTAAGAACTAAGAGAAGATATTGGCTAGAAGTGAGATAAACTTCTGCAGAGGGAAGAGAAAGGATTTGGAGGACAAAGGCAGCCTTTGGCTCTAAACTCCATTAACGTTTCATCATATCACCCTCACTTACGGGTGTTATTGTTTTGCATTTCCATTCTCCCACCAATAAAATACATTTAAGAATGAGCAGGTCTGGGGCTGGAGCAGTGGCTCAGTGGTTATGGTGCTTGCCTGGCATGAGCAAGTATGCAAGTTCGAACCCCAGCACTGCGAACACAACGAAGTTTCGGAGCAATGAAAAGCTAAATAAAAACACTGATTTTATCTCTCTTTGAAAAAGAAAAGAAAAAGAAAAAGAATTAACCGGGACTTGATACCTTTGTCACTGTTGTAAGAATTTTTCTTTTCTTTTTTTCTATTTATTTAGTACAGGGGATTGAACCCAGGGGTGCTTTACGACTGAGACACATCCCCAACCCTTTTTATTTTTATTCTGAGACAGGGTCTCACTAAGTTGCTTAGGGTCTCATTAAATTGCTGAGGCTGGTTTTGAACTTGCATCAGCCTCCCAAGCCTCTGGGATTGCAGGCATGCACCACCACACCTAGCTGTTGTGAGAATTTTAAGTGTGTCAGGTGCTTTGAACTTGAGGAACATGTAATTTCAAAGCAGCAAAATCATAACTGCCTGCTAGCAAGCAACTCATATATAAATGCTTTTAAAATAAGTGTTTTTATTGAGCTGCTTATCTATGGTGCTCTTTGTTGAAAAGACTTCCTTCCTTTTCCATTAATGTTCTATAACAGGATTATATCATATTGAATAATATTTTACCTTATTATATTACAGAAACTAAATTTTTAAAAGGTCAAAACTAACACTGAAAAGACAAAATGGACACCCAACATAGACTTTACTCCTAAGCCTTTATCAAATAATAATCCTATTCAACCAATATCTGTTGATGCTTACTGTATTCCAAAGCCCTAAGGACTGTGAATATAAAGAAGCAGACCATGCCGCAGACAGTGTTGCGGCTGTGCATTCTGTGAAAATGCATCTGCACTAGGGGGAGGGTTGCCAGGAATGCCCTTTACAGTGCTGAGGCCACCCTAGTGCTCACACTCCACAGATGCCTTCCAGAACTGCCGCTTCCGCACCTGTCACCTTAGGCACTCAACACCCAGAAGGTCCCCTCGTTCTGCAAAGCACTTCGGGCATAAACCACCCAAGGACCAGTTCATTAATGGAACTCTAGGAATAAGTCTCAGATGATCACAAAAACTAAAACATCACTTCCTCAAATGAGTTGTTCAGAGAACTGATCAAACGAACTGATGTCTCTATCCAACTAATACCAACATGGTTGATGAATCAAAGACACTTCATAAAAGCTTCATGATGCAAAACACCACTCACTTCTTTTACTCCTCCCAAATATTCATGGGAATCAATGACTTCAGGTATTTCATCTGTCATTTACCTCCATGTTTCTAAATAAGTTCATTCTGCCATTTACTGACTAAAATTTGTGATACTATCTATTGACTTCTAAATGTGGTAAGTGACGATTTAGCTTTCCTAAATTCCAACTACCTTTCCACAAACCTCCACATAAAGTAATATGACACTTTGTTTAAATCTAAAGTGTATATTCACATTATTAAAATTATGTAAAAGTATCTTACTGCAAGCATAAGCATTATAATATTGTTTCATTTTCTTGTTATATAATTTTATATAATTAAGATTACAACTGTATTGTGATAATATGTCAATGTGTTGATATATTATGCTAATTATGTAAGCATAATAAAATCATGTCAAATCTAATGAGTAATTTGTTATATAACTATAATAGATGTTAAAATTATATTATTATTTCATTTCACTTTTTTCATTGCTTTTTGGGGGCACTGGGAAGTGAACCCAGGAATGCTTAACAGCTGAGCCACATCCCCAACCCTTTTTATTTTTTACTTTGAGACAGGGTCTCATTAACTTGCTGAGGGCCTAAGTTGCTGAGGCTAGCCTCAAATTTGCAATCCTCCTGCTTCAGCCTCCCAAAAATCACTAGGATTATAAGCATGCACCACCACACCTTATTCATTTTACTTTTTATAGTGTTTATGTTCATGGCTATCAAATCATATTATAATATGGTTTATGATAAAGGAAATTCTATTGTGTAAAATTTCCTAGAGCTAAGGATTACTTCTATTTTTATTTATGCTGTTTTATGTTTGTTTGTTTTGTCTTTTTGACCAGTATTTCTCGAACTCCCCTATGTACCAATCTCTATTCTAAGCATTTTAGATTCAGTTGTGAAAAAAAAAAATAAGGAATTTGTTGATAGATATGATCCCGCTAGCTCCGACATGCCAGCAGGAGACAATACATCTACTAATTAAATTTAGAAGGTAGTAATATAAAAATTTTCTCAGTTTTCTGTGTACTATGCTTAATTTTCATCACATGCTCCATTATATCTGTCAAATGCTTAATAGTATTTTTTAATGCCAAATATATCAGATAATTTGGTTTTAAGAGAACCCTCCCACCTTCAGAGATTTGTAATTTCATTGAGATATTCCCAAATGCCAGTACACAAAACTTTTTATTCAAACCAAAAACTTCCCATCTCTTCCTAACTACAGATAACCCGAGAATCTGTGCATCATGAAAAGAGAAGAGCTGGGAGCGCTGTTCTCAGTATGTAGTTTTATTCTGCTTTTAATCATGAGCTCATCCCTACCCTGCCTGGGCAAGTCCCTCTCCACTACAATACCGGCCCAGAGGCAATGGCCTGTGCAGATGGGTGCCCAACAAGAACATGATCCAGGAACCAGGCACAGAAATAGAGAGGGCTCCCCTTGCCCTCATTCCACTGACCTGCTGAAGCATTTTGTGTTTCCTGTTCCCACAGCTCAGGGCTGTTCAGGGTTGAAAGTCTTGTTTCACAAATGGGAGGCACACTCTTGCCCGGGAACACAACACGTGGGCGCTTTGAACAGCTGTGTCCAGGGAACAACAGACAAGAAGAACCGTCTCCATCCGGGTAGGGGTAAACAGCCCTGACTACCACATGGAGGAGAAGACAAGAAGGTGTGGCAAACAGGTGATCCACTTGGGAATCTCTTGGTACTCTCTTGCCCAAGTTTGACTATAAAGCAACAATTACAATAATTCCAATCTGAGAAAGGTTAATTATCAGGGATCAGACTCCTCAGGATCAAGAGTTTGGGTCACATCACTAGGTAAGTCACCAAGACCAGCACAGGTGATATCTGCGAGCAAGGAATTTAGAATGGATGGGGTAGCAGGAAAATCATGGTGCCAGATGCAGCCCCAAGACAAACTGTAGCAATGAAGGTGATAGGTCTTCTCACCACCCCTTTCAGAGTTTCTCCTGATCACAGAGTCCATGTTAACTCTGAAGGAACTGCTCCTTGAACTTGTGGATCCTACAAGGTACAAAGTGTACGCGGTGGCAGTCATGGAAGCACACAGCTCAAATCTCTTTGAGAAATAACTTGTTCAGTTGCAAGCCATGTCCTTAGGTGACAGTCTTGACTGTTCCTTCACGATCTGCCTTAGTTTTTGAGTGAAGGCCATACTTATCCCAGGCAGCTCTCAGCCAGTAACAACCCATTTCTGCCCAGAGTGGGAGTGTAAAGGGGAACAATTTCCAAAGTCTCCCCATTGATTTTGTCATATCCACATTGTGATCTGGGTCTTACTGTCCAGTCTTCTTCCTCCCCTCATTTTTCATAGATGTTAGAGAGCTTTTCCTGCCCGATCCTGCTTCATCCCTCTGATCTTTCAAAGGCATTGCACTCTTGCAAGAGCCTCTGGTAGTCCTGTGCCATCTCAGCACAGCTCCTGGAGAGCTCAGTGGACACCTTCAGTCCAGCAGCTTCTGATCCATGTGGGATGGAGCGAGATCAATGACTCCGATAGTCACATGCTACCGTTCACACTTTTTTGCCTTTAATATGTGATGTTATGCAGGATCTCATTGGTAAGTCAAACGTTTAAAAGTCCTTGGATAGTGGCTCAAACCGGGGCACTGCAGATGAAAAGGACATGTCCACTCAAAGTGAATTGTTGCCCTTTCCACAGCAGAATGGGTTCTAAGTAGTCAAAGTGTCACCAAGTGCCTCACTCACCTTGAGGAATATTGCCATCTCAAGGACTCAGTGTGACCCTTGTTGAGAGGTGAAGCACTCAGCAGCGGTAGCTGGATTAGCCTTAGTGGGAGAGACCTAGGCCTATGGACCCATTGGTCCATACTTAGCTCCAATGTCTCCCACGATGGTTACTATTCATAAGTCCACTTCCCAAGCACCGGGTAGTCAAGGACAGAGTTTGGTGGACATCAGCTGGTGGAGTCACTCTGTCCACTTGCTGGTGAATGTCTCTTCCCTAGTACATGCTTTCTGTTGTTACACCAGCCTGTGAAACAAAAATATTCACACTTCTTCTCTACTCCCATATGTCTGTCTACCTGCCACTACACAAAATCTCCTCCTATCGATACTGCTTATTCTAGGCCCCAACCAATCATCTAAGCCATTTGCCAGCTAAGCCATTTGCCAATGCTCATGAATCACATGTCCTTACTGTGGCTGATTCCGCTTTTACACAGCAAGTGACCACACACACTACTCAAAACCCTTCCCACAGGTAGTATTTCTTCTCACCATTGTCTTTCAAAATCATCTGTGAATGAGAATAAGGTACAACACTAGTTAATTTTCACTTGCACCAATAACCAGGCAACCCATCCGTACACCAAGGTCAGGTTTTCCCGCACTTACTAGCTGACTATTGGTGACCTCCTTCAAAATAAAAGAGTGAGTTGAGGAAGGCCTCATTGCAACTCCTCCAGAGTAAGACACAGCAGTTCTAGAATCTTTACTGAATATAATAAGGGACATTATTTTATCCAAACTTCAAAAAACCAGTCTAGTAAACTATTAGAATTATTTCTCCATGGCCCTTACCAAGGTGTTAAATCCTTGATCAAAGGAGAATATCTCATTTTTTAAAATATACCCCTTATTCAACTTTAATCCAGCACTCATGGGATTTACTCCCAGATCAGTCTCCTAGTCTTTGACTGGTCCTGTAGCTCCTTTTGCAAATAATTCCTCCTCTCCATCAGCAATCTTTTGTCTTTCTCCAGTTGAATCATGCTGTGATTTGACCTAAATTATTAGTCTGGGAGCTAAGAAGAGATAGGGACTTTTTTGTATGTATAAAAAAATATTTTGTTATATTCTGCCTTTCTTTCCCTTTCTCTTCCTTCCTATCATTCTCTTTCTTCTAGGTCACTAATATTCCCTATATCTTTGTGATATCCAATTCCCTCCACAATCCTTTTCTTTCCCTTTTTTTGCTCTAACTTCTACATATGATAGAAAACATTTGACCCTTGATTTTCTGATTGTGGTTTGTTACACTTACCATGATTTTCTCCATTTCCATCCATGTACCAGCAGATGCCATTATTTTATTCTTTTTATGGCTGAGTAGAACTCCATTGTGTGTATATACCACATTTTCTTGATCCATTGATCTATTAAAAGGCATCTGAGTTGACTCCATAATTTGGTTATTGTGAATTGTGCTGTTATAAACATTGAAGTGGCTTTATCACATAGTATGCTGATTTTCGTCCTTTTGAATAAATACCAAGGCATGGAATAGCTGGGTTGTGTGGTGGTTCCAATCATAGATTTTTTAGGAATCTCCACACTGCTTTCCAGAGTGATCATATTATATAATTTTGCGGTCCCACCAACAATGTATGAGTGTACTTCCCCCGCATTCTTGCCAGCATTTATTATTATTTGTGTTATTCATGATTGTCATTCTGACTGGAGTGAGGTAAAACTCAAGATTTGATTTGCATTTCCCTGATTGCTAGAGACGTTGAACATTTTTTTCATATATTTGTTGGCCAATTGTGTTTCTTCTTTTGAGAAGTTTCTATATAGTTAATTTCTTTTTGTTTTTAAGAGAAGGACAGTGAGAGAGAGAGAATCAAATTTTTATTAAGTTTTTCACATAGCTTTTGTTGCTGGGACACTTAGTTGTGTACATGGGTTGCTGGGGTTTGAACCCGTGTACTTGTGCATGCCAGGCAAGCACCATAACTGCAGAGCCACCACTCTAGCCCCTATTTAGTTAATTTCTTTTGCCTATTTATTGATTATATTTTTTAGCATTGGGTTTTTTAATTTTTTAGTATATTCTGGATATTAATCCCTATCAGAGGACTAGCTAGCAAAGATTTTCTCCCAGTCTGTAGAATCTCTCTTCACTCTCTAAATCATCTCCTTTGCTGTGCAGAAGGTTTTTAATTTCATAACTTCTCACTTACTGATTCTTGCTTTTATTTCTTGAGCTTAAGGGGTCTTGATGAGGAAATTAGTGCCTGCACCTACATAACAGAATGCTGACCCTGTTTTCTTTCAGTAGTTGCAAGGTTTCTAAGTTCCCAAGTCTTTGATCCATTTCAATATGACTTGGGCAGGGTGAAAGATAGGGATATAATTTCATTCTTCTATATATGGATATCCAGTTGTAGAAAGTCCCAATCAAAAATGAATAAAAGAGTGAAAAGATCAGGAGAGGTGGGAGAAGAGAGGGAAGAGGGAGGAGAAGAGGAATAGGGGAGAATGGAAATTGAAATCAAATTCCTTGCATGTATGATTTTGTCAAAATATATCCAAATACTATGTATATTTATAACGCTCTAGTTTAAAAAAAAGGAAAGATATGGAAATATCCTGAGAAGGTTGTTATTGTCCTAAAGGTGTTTTGATTACATATGTTGATTCTCCACAGTATCAAGCAAGCGATAGGACTCTTATGTTTCAACAAAGGGGACTACTCAAGTCTCCAAGAGAACAAAGGACTCTGTAGAGTCCAGATACTTGAGCGCATCTATCCAGTTGTCTCAGTCCCATATCTTAGAGATGGATCCCTCTCTAACAGGACCTTAACTTTATTATAGAAGACTCACCTTGGCTGACAATTTAACCCTTTCTAAAGCCTTTCCAGCCTTAAAATTGAGTATTGTGACTGCCATTTAATTCTGTCATCCCTCGAGCAGAAGGAAATTAAAGTCTCTTGAAAGCCTTCTGACCCTCACTTTAATTTGAGTTGATGATTGATTGCCATCAGCACGAAAGGCATTCTGCAACAAGTGCCCAACAAAGTCCTTATACAGATGCTCCTTGAGTTACAATGGAATTGCATCCTTTGTAAACTGAAAATGCCATAAGCCAAAATGCATTTAACATACCTAACTTACACAGCATCATACCTTAGCCACACAGTGCTCTGTCAAGTATCAGCCTTGTACTCACATGATTGAATGGCTAGATGAGAGTTGTAGCTCACCACAGCTCACTACTGCTACTCCACCCACAAGATAGTTTCATCAGAGAGCACTAGCCCAGGAGAAGATCAAAATTCAAAATGTGAAGTACAGATTCTACTGAATGTGCATTGCTTTTGCACCATTGTAGAGTTAAAAGATGTTAAGTCAATGCATCTGAAGTCAGGAACTGGCTGTAACACTACTGCTCCCAAATCTTTCAATTGCCAGAACTATTGTGCATCTTTTTCTACTTGTTACCCATCCTGGTTCACCATGAGTAAAAAGGTCAACGATTGTACTGCAGCTACATGCCAGGGACTATCAGAATTTCAACTACCACCAGTGAAAGGAACCCATGCAAGCCACTTAAGAAGTGATTCAAATTCAAAATTCCTTGGATTCTTCTTCCCAGGACTCTTCTCCTGGTAAAACCATAATAGTTAAGGTTTTCCAGAAGCAGAGTCTGCAGGAATTTAAAGTTATGGTTAAGGGGGATCTGAGTAGGGCTTCAAAATGGCATCCACCAAATTCCCCATCCACTTAGTGTGGATGAGTGCTGCTTTCCTAGGGTGATACTTAAAGGGCTTTAAATATCTTCCAAATGAAGATAGTGAAATGGGAATTTTGCACAACAGAAACCCAAAAATTATGCCCAACCATAAAAATATGTATAATTTTCATGCCATGGACTTAGAATGAATACAGATGGTGCTGCAAATTCAAAAATTTTAACTAGGAATTTGACAAGGAATCAAACCTAAGAAACCAGAATTGATAATCAAGAAGATGGTATGGGAATCCATTCCAACCAATCTATCAATTGTATAATGCAAATTATTAAAATAAATACATAAATTTAAAAATAAGGATTCAGAATAAAACAACTTTATGTAGACTAAGTCTAAAACATGTCATAATTAATTGTATCAGAAAATTAATGTTCTCTATCAATTCTAAAGAGACAAAGTGAAAAGAAGTATTGTGAAGATATTTTTAGCTCAAATTTCTCTGTTTGAATTCATAAAGCTCCCTTCTGGTTTCCAATCTGTCATAAGAAGAAGTATCTAATTGACTGCAATTTCAGAACTGGTAGAAAACAGATACAGACCAAAGGCCAATAATAGAGTTGAAATGCCTTTCTTCTTTACCAAAAACTAGGTTTGTGTCTAAAGATGCAGGCTTTGAAGAATGCATTATTTATTGAGCACTGAGAATAGGGAAGCTGGGCAATATGTTCAGGAGTTTTCTTGGTTTCTGTTATCAAAATGACATTCTGCTACATTCCCACTTCCTACATAATAGGCTAGCTATTTCCATTTTAAATGTTTAGACTTTCTTCTTAGAGGGCAAAAGGGGAGTCACACAGGAGAGCATTCTGAGCCTCTCAATATGGAAATTATCTAAATAAGGTAAAAATTCAGTACAGGTATTTGAAAAAAAAAAAGATGACCTTGAGCAAACATTGATATTTCTACATTTCAGTTCTAAAGATCAGAAATTTCCAGCATTAACAGGAAGAAAAAGTAGTAAAGTTTGTGCAACTCCAGTCTAAATTCAGGGTACCTGCCATTATCAACATCTGCTGGCCCTGTATTTGAATAGAAATGCAGCAGCAAAGATAAACAGGGTACAAAAATGGATCCAGACGGAAGTTTAGAACCTCAAAGTGCTACCAGCAAACATCAAGTCCTTGATGCTGACAAATGCTTGTCCAGAAAAGAGAAACACCTGGAAATGACTTGATTTCCTTAATCTCCAACCCAAAGAATGTAGTATGGAAACTATCAAATATCTTGTATATCAATGTATATGATACATGTATAGAGTTCATTAAAAATGTAAGGGAAAAGCCATTAAAAAGCCAAAGTCTACAATCAAAGGATTTAAAACTGATGAGAAAGTTTACTTTATGGATAAAGAAGCTCAAAATTAAGATTAAGAAAATTTGAGTTGAGTAGCAACTTCAAATCCTAAGAAATCAGGGTTGGGGATTTAGCTCAGTGGCAGAGCACTTGCCTAGCATGCCCAAGGCCCTGAGTGCAGTCCTCAGCCCTAAAAAAAAAAAAATAAAAAATAAAAATAAATAAATAAATAATCCAAAGAAATCTAACCTAAACACTTCTTTTAAAAGGTACATTCAGGCAAGACTTGATGGCAAAAACCTGTAATCCCAGAAACTGGGGAGACTGTGGCAGAAGAATCACAAATTCAGGGACAGTCTGAGCAAATTAGTGAGATCCTGTCTCAAACTAAAAAGGACAGGGAATACAGCTCAAGGATAGAGCACTTGCCTAGCATATGCAAATTTCCAGGTTCCATCTCTAGCAATGCAAAAACAAGAAGGAAAAAAGCAACATTCACAAGATAGTTGTTCATTGATGCATGTTTTTGGATTGTAAATTCCAGTGTAAAATAAAAATTTCTTGTAGGCAGAGTAATTTTCCACAAATATAAACCTTGACCACAATCCACAGGAATTGCTGGCTATGATGCTAAATCCAGGTCTGGATTCTTAAGTGTATTGATCTATTCTTTCATAAGAAATACTAGTAGAAGCAGTCTAGGGGTCATCTCTTGGTACTGCGAATCAGTGGAGAAAATAGATGTGCATTAAACAAATGGTGTTGGAACAAATAGCTAAATTTGGGAATAAAATTAAGCTAGACATCTATTTTACAACAGTTATAAAAATGAAATACACATTAGTGAAGCAGTTAAATTTTTATGAAGAATTAAGAATTCTAAATAAAGGTTATTCTATTGATACCTATTGCTGTATTCCACTTGATATTTGCATGATGAGAAGAAAACACCCATGTAAAAACCCCAGGGAAAGAGCAGAGAAGCTCTTTGTGCAAAGGCACTGATGGATTTGGCAGATTCAAGGTCAAAGAAATCTAGCAGGGCTATATTGAAGAAAACAAGAAAGAAGGTAGGAAAAGTCAAGATCCCACGGGTAGGAGAGAATAAGATCATACATGGCCTTCCACACTATCTCAAAGAGATTGGATTGTATTTTCTATATAATGGTAGTTTAGAGTATTTTAAGCAAATGATGACATGATCTCATTTGTGTTTTAGAACACTTGCTCAGGAAGAGTAACAAGAGTACAGAGGTAGAGTCAGGGTCTGTATGCAAAGCAGGGCTGGTAGAGACACTAACCAACAGAGCATGAAGGTAAGAGTGCAACCCAGAATGATCTTAAGCTTAAGTTGTGTCCAATATGAATGACCGTGCCATTTACTTGGGGGAATGGTAATTTTGAAGGAGAGGAGTTAGTTCTACATGGGCATAACTCCAAGATGCCTGTTAGACATGTCTGTACTTATGCCCAGGAATCAGTTTAATATCAGAGTGGAGGAGCCCAGGAAAGAGATTTGGGCCACAAATATAAATCTGAAGATTCAGCAGCGTATCCCTATTATCCGAAGCAATAGAACTAGATTGGATCTGGTAGGATGGGAACACAGATGAAGAAAAGAACAGGACCAAAGACTGATCCCTGGTGGACACTAACTCTCAGAGGCCTAGTAGAGGAAAGAACAGAAGCAAGGGCCCAGGAGGTGGGGGAAAGCATGCTATGGTATCCCTGGGGCCTAGAAAGCACTTCATCAATCATGTCAGCTGCTGTTAAAAGTCAAGAGGGACAAGGAAAGAGAATCAACAATTGACCCTGAATTAACACAAATCATTACTGGCCTTGGTAAGTGTGGTAAGAGCTGCTTCCATGAGGGGTTTGGATAAAATTCCCATTCCAGTGAGTTAAGAGCAAGAGAAAATGAAAACCAGAGTAGGCAACTCTTTCAAGTAATGAAAGCAGAGATGGAAATAGGGTAGCAGCGAGAAGGGGGACAACAAAAGCTTACTTGTTAATACATGGTAATAAGGCATTTTATATGCTACTGCAAACGATTTTTAATAATATGCTAATTCAGGATTTACACTGTGTCAGGCACTGGCCCATATACTTTCCCATGTTGCTCGTTTAATTACCTAAGTATCACCATTTCAGAGATGAAGTTACTCAGGCATACAGAAGTCCATTAATTTGACCAAAGTCACACTTAGTAAGTTACAGAGCCATGATTCGAAAATCACCCATCTGAGCTTTTACCACGAAACTAGAAGAGGCAAGAAAGAATCAGATAATAATAGAACAGTAATTCCTGAAAAGTTACGGCAGAGGGGCTGGTCTTAGAAACAAAAGCAGACGGAAAACCAAATATATGGACACGGGGAGCTAGAATTTGTGATGAGAACAGGGATTTCTTCCCCAGTTGCATCTACTACTTGCATAATTAAAAGAACTTAAAAATATGACTTTTCCTGCCCTTTTAGAGGGTTCCATAGGAGAGATAGGTATGTAACCGAGCTCGGAATGGAGCGTGGGACACAGTGGCTGGGTGAGTTAGCTTCTAACAGTGCTATCTGATGCTACTGAGATGCCGTGCAGAGCACAGCGAGCAGGCCGGGGCAGAGGTCAATTTTACTGTGGGACCAGGAGTTGCAAAGGCTCCCACAGACAAAGAGTTTTACCTTAACACCAGGGACACCCTCTGAAAAATGATCAGGGGAGCTAAGTCAACCAGATGAGGTAGCGAATAGCACAGAGCTTTAAAGAGAGGGAAACAAGACAATGGGGGCTCAGAAGGATCAAACCAGCAATTTAACTTGAAGACCTACAAAAGATTCCAGATAGAAGGCTGCAGATAGGCAGGGCCCAGGGCAAGAGCACCCCCTGATCAGATTTCCATTTCACCTGGACTTTAACAAAGAGGGCACAAAACTGGAAGCAGGAGGGCAAATTATTACCACAATACAAAGGGGAGGATCTGAACTATGAAGTAGCTGTCATAATAAAAACAAGGGGAAAAAGAAGAAATATAGGAGCATACAATATTAAACTGAGGGAGATAAGTGAGAATGATGAGCAATGAAATAAAATATGAAAAGAAAAATGCTTAGAAACAAGTACATATAAGCTCCTTCCAAAAGGGCCTCTACCAAAAGTAAAAATGTATGGAGAGGGAAAGAAAGGAAGAAGGGAGGAAGGGAGGAAGGAAGAAAAGGATGTTAGCTGTTACAACCATCCTGGACATAAGACAGGAGCATCTGCTTCTTACAATATTTGGTCTTTGCAAGGAACAACTAAGTAGGTGACAAATAAGAATGCCCTGACCCTTTATTAAATATAAAAATACAAGGACTTGGAAATAGCTCTTAAAGACTGCCCGGAGAGGGTTGGGAAGGGGGCTCAGCAGGAGAGTTCTTGCCTGGCATGTGCAAGGACCCAGCACCACAAACACAACTAAGTGGAGGGGGAAAAAGAAATAAAGACTGACAGAGAGCATCTCAGATGGAAGTGCCAGTGTGCCTAAAACCTCCTGAGGCAGAAGAGCCCTGTTGATTCTCCAAGAGACTCCATTCCAGTTGATGTAGACAACAAACCACAACCACAGTACCAGGGCTAGTTTACTGATTGGTCCCACTGCGTGAAAATAAAAACCAAACATGGGGAAAGAGGAATGTTCCTGTTCTTAAATACAACATGATTTTTACTAAAAATCGATACCTTTGGAGCTGGAGTGGTATCTCAGCAGTTACTGTGCTTGCCCAGCATGCACAAGTACACGGGTTCAAACCCCAGCACCCACGTACAGAGTTGTCAGAGCAACTAAAACGATGTGAAAAACTCAAGAAGCATTGATTCTCTCTTTCTCTGTCTCTCATTGCCCTTCTCTCTTAAAAAAAAAAAAGAGAGAGAGAGAGAGAAGGGGGATACCTTCCTTCTGTAAGCATAAAAATAATAAATAAAAACCCTTCTCCAACATACTCTTTCCCATCACCTCATTTCATTTTATCAAGAATCCATGATAAAAGTTGATTAATAAGTTTTCCATTTGTTCCGGTCCAGCTGGGTTCTGACCTGAGGGATGGGCTGGGGATGAGAAAAACCACAGGCCAGAGACCCGAAACAGTCTTTCTTTGTCCAAACTTTACTTCTCCTTTTTATATATCCATGCTTTACATCTCTCTTTCAAGGCAACGTTCATTTGTACTGCTACGACAAAATGCCTAACCTTAAGTAATCTCAAACAAGTCAAGGCAACGCTACAAGACTCTATTTCAGAACAAACAGACAGCAGTTTCTCACAGTTCTGAAGGCTGGGAAGCTCAGGAGCAAAGCATAGGCAGGTTCGGCTGCTGGCAAGAGCTCATCTTCCAAAGGAGCAGGGACACTATGTCCAACAGCAAAGTACGAGAGCTCTCAACCAAGGGAAGAGCTCCTGACTGCTGGCTGCAGCCTCTTCTTTAAGGGCCTTCATCCCGCCCCCTTGAGGCCTCTCTACATTAGCTCTTTCATTGCCACACCTGGATTTCGGAGGCACATGTTTGATCAGTAGGTCTCTCCGTGCACCCCTTGAAAGATCTAGAATAATTGGCAGGTGATACCAATGCGAAACGTCTGAAGCCTGTGTCCACACCCTGTTTTTCAAGCTTAACAATATACAATCTAGCAGCCCTTCCCGAAGGAGCTTATGCAAACAGCAACAAGATCCAGGGCAGCTGATAAAGCAAAGGTCAGACCCCAACACCTTTGGTCTGCAAGGGCTGATCAGAGAGTGAAGTAATTTGAACGGCTGGAGTCAGAAGTAGAACAAGGGCCAGATACTGGCACATGCCTCTAATCCCAGCAGTTCAGCAAGTTAGCAAGAGCCTGTCTCAGAATAAAATATAAAATGGGCTGGTGATGTGGCTCAGTGGTTAAGCACCCCTGGGTTCAAGCCCTGGTACAAAAAAAAAAAAAAAAAAAGAAGAAGAAGAAGTAGAACAAGGCATCAAGAGCAGCATCAGGAGAACAGAAAAGGAGGAGACAGATTCGAATTTATGGAGACAGAATCTATAGGATCTGAGGATGGATAGATTTGAAGTAAAAGAGAGAAGAGTCAAAGTTGGTGCCACTATTTCTAACTTGGAGGAGTTTATAGCTCAATATCCATTTGGTGAAATGAGAAACTAGATTTAGTGTGGAACAGGTATCAATTCAATTTGGATACACTGAGGCTGAGAGGCTGGGGAGGCATCAGGAGTACCTAGAAAAGTCTAGAATGGGAAAGTGGCTTCTTGTCATCAGGACATAGGTGGGGTTAAGCCACCAGAGAACACCCAGGTCTTGCAACACAGCATAAGCAGGCAAAGGAAGAGGGTCCAGCAAAGCTGACCAGAGGACAACAGTTCAGGAGGTGGAAAAAGTAGTGAAATCCAGGAGGGCTGGATTAACTAACAGTGTCAGGGTCAACACCAGTTTAATATTTTAGCTTCAGTCAATGAACAGAAATCATTTTGATAAATACATCAACGTTCACTTAACACGGCTGACACAAAGCAGGCATAATGAACATTTCTAATAAGAACACAGGTGCATCTTGGTA
Source organism: Aplodontia rufa (assembly GCA_004027875.1). Lineage (NCBI taxonomy): Eukaryota > Metazoa > Chordata > Mammalia > Rodentia > Aplodontiidae > Aplodontia > Aplodontia rufa. Next base: position 92,797 of record PVKS010002007.1, on the reverse strand, counting down.
TAACAATAATGTGACCTTCACAGGAGAGCAGCTTTTAGAAACAAATCCTCTCCCTGAACTTTCTCTTCTCTTGCAATTTTCTCCCCTGAACAATTTTAAATCATTAAGAGGCACAGATTCTAATTAACCTAGTAATACCTCCTAATTACTATGTGTACTCAAGTCAAGACGTTAAAATCTCTCTGGATAGCAATCATGAGACCGCAAAAGAAATTTTGGTTAAATACACCATGATTTGCATTAAAAAATAATGCCCTCCTTCTCTAAGCATAAAAAGAAAGAGTAATGAATTCCCTCCCCAGACATACTCCTTCCTACCCCCTAGTTTCATTTCTTTTCAGAAGTCAAGGAAGAAATATTAAGGATAAATGGGGAAAGCCAATTAATGAACTTAACACTGACCAATCACTTTTGAAAAGAAATATTTTGTGCAGAGTCTTGAGAGATATATCATGTTTCCTTCCTCTTTCAATAACCTGAGAAGCCACCTGAAGTATGTACTCTCCTTTCCTGTAATTAAGCCACATTTAAAAGATGTGGGAAAATTCTCCACCCCAAATGTCCTGAGGCTTAGATCTCCTCAACTGTAGAATGGAAAGGCTAGGTTAAATAGTTCTGAATGTCCCTTCCACTTCCAAAAGCTTTGTGATTTTATAATTAATCACATGGCACTTGGTGACAGCTATTTTCTTTGACTTTCAGAAATCATCTATGCATGTTCATGTCTACAGTGTCTTTGGCCTCTAAAGAGTGAAACTCAAAACACCATTCTCCCCTCTGCCTCATATAGGGTTTTCAGATGATAAATTCTGAGGTGACAATTTGTGATTTTCGAAAATGTTAGGCTCCCTAGAATGTAGATTCTCAAACTCTTCCCTGATCAGCTCCTGGACATTCCTGAGAGGACTTTATCACATCTGTGGAACAGCACAGATAAAATGGATTTTTTTTAAGCACTGGGTTTTGAACCAGCAAGTGCTCTAACCCTGACCTAGACCCCCTTCTAACCCCAGAACTATAGACATTATGTACACATGCAAATAGAAGAGATATGTTTAAGTTACGCCAGTTTCTTCCCTATTTCTAGGCAGCTATGGGTCATAACATCTTAGGTTAAAAATCCTCCTAAAAACTGTGTGGTTTAGCCACCTTTATTCCACCAAGAAAGAACTCCCTGACATCCAACCATCCAGTCCTTGGAGAACAAGGATAAATTGCATCCCACTATCATTTTTCTTCAGCTTCTGTCTACCACATGCATACTTTGATACTTTGACCAAGAACCTGCTGAAGAAACCAGGTACAAAAGCAAACCAACTATAAATAGTAATGATGACACCATTACTTCCTGGTGACACAAATTTTATTCCTAAACAAAAGTCTCACATTACATCAAAATCAGAGACTACTTTAAAAGGGGGCAAGATACCACAAATCACCTACAATACCATTTTTGCAATTTAGCAGCATAAACAATATAATACATATAAATAAGACAAAAACATTCTGCTATATAAATCTGATTACTGGCAAAACAGACGCCACCTGGAAATCATCCGTGGGAACCACAGCATAACCAAACCTGACAGCCTGAGTTCAACATGTCCACGTTGTGAAATGATATTTTCAGGTTTCCGAAGAATTATGAATAAATTCTAAAACCATTTGTCTGTGATTTGACCACAAAAAGGAGGAAAGGGGTTTTGCATTGAACTGACAATATACACGCACTTTGGAATGAAAATAATTCCCCCTTTCTTGTGCTCTTAGAGAGGAAAAAGAGTGGCAGGCAGAAAAGCGTGGCCATCGAGATGACTGGAATGCTACGGGGAGGTGCGTGAGCAGGAGGCTGCCTCCTCATCAGTTTAAAGTCTTCTCTGCAGAGTCCTTGTCATCAAAGAGGGCAAGTGCAGTTGGTCTGCTGGGAAGCTACATCTTAGACTCTGGATCTGCAAATCCCAGTTCTGGCATTTTAACTCCATGTGTGCATGTCCCATCAGTAGAGCAGCTCGCCTTCCAGCCCTCCCGATGCTCTTCACCCCACTGTGCCCTTCCCCCACAATTCAATAAATCAAGCCTTTACTGAGGACACACTCTATGCTGAAAAGTATGTCCCCTAGCCATCCTGACTACTGCACCAACCACTGTTGGTGCAGACCCAAAACGGCTATAGCTAGGCTCCCATGCTAAGGCTTCAGGAGGGCTCTTATGTTTTTAGTGTGTGGCCAAGTCTGGAACTGGCTATGTTATGGTTAGTGTGTAGTCAAGGTCAGAAACACTCTGATTCAGTGCATGTACCCAAGGTCATAAACACTTGCTTGTGAGCATGCATCCCCCTTACATAACCTGTTGACAGTGTGCTTTCTTTGTTTGAACTGCCTATGGAAATGGTTCTGGGGGTATGAAATGAAACTGCCTGGGGCTGAACCTGGAGATGGGGTCTGGCTAAGGGTTATTGCTACCCCAAATAAATATGTCTACTATCCCAACTGCGCCTTGCATCTTCTTCCTCTCCCGGGATCTCGAGCCTCGCCCTCCAAATGACACCAACTTTGCTACAATAGGACCAATTGGGGTGACTCCAGTTCCCCAGATTTGAAAGAATCTAACCTCTGAAAGAGAATTAGAGGAGAATGCGGTAGTATTCATTCTTCACGCTAAAAATGAGGTTTGAGGTTGGGAGTGTAACTCGGTGGTAGAATGCTATGTGCGGAGCATGCATGAAGCTGTGGGTTCAATCCCTAGCACACAAAAAAAGAAAGGGGCTGGAGCAGTGGCCTGGGGTTACCGTGCTTGCCTAGCATGTGTGAGTACACGGGTTCAAACCCCAGCACCCACGTACACAACGAAATGTCTGAGCAACGAAGCCATGTGAAAAACTAAATAAAATTGCTTCTTCTGTCTTTCTCTCTCTCTCTCTCTCTCTCTCTCTCACTGTCCCTCTATCTTTATTTATTTAAAAAAAAAAGAGAGAAAGATCTGTAAAGGGCTTACTTATCCATATTTGTTCTTTATAAACAAATATGTAATATGTGCATAAATACACATAAACATTTAGAAATAGTCGCAGCGATTGCTTATCATCTCCCAGGACTATGGAATGAAGCCAGACCTACCCAAGTACCATTTCCAAACATTTTTTGCTTTTTATGAAATCTTTTTCCCTTCTACATTACCCTTGATGTTCATCTTACCCAAATTTCATCCATACAGAAATGTTGAAAAATAAATAACATCCTGTAGTGTTTTTTAATTTGCCCCACATTGGGACAATGAATATGCATGAGTAATTTATAACTAACCCAAGAACTGTCTCTAACATTGCAGGATCAAGGCCTAAAGGCGTCTACAAGTATTTGGCCATTAGTGTCACTCATTGTCTGCTAGTGGGCTCTGATAATTCAACCAAGATTATTTTTACTGCAAGTTTTTAGTGACTTTAAGAATTCCACTAAACCCTGAAGCATTTTACTCTGCTCATTTCAATGGTATCTTTTAAATGTTCAAAGTTTTCTGATAGAAAATCATCTCATGGTCTATCGAGGTTAACTATCCAAAGTGTTAGCAACACTTGTCAACCAGACTAGAGCTCATTTTGCTTTGGCCTTTATCCTGTTCACAGCTTTGAAAAATGACAAAGATTTTAAAGATGCACACTTCCTAGGCAGACGCTGTTCCTAGACTGTAGATGGAGGTTCTGACTTCCCAGCCCCACTCAAACTCAACAATGGGACCTGTAGAAATGTCTCCTGGAGCATTGGCTGCCTGAGAAGAAAAGCAATAGAGTGTGCTTGATAAGCCTGAAACAGTTCAGCCTCATGCTGTCTGCCACACTAAGGGGTGCATCATTACGGCAGGCTTCCAGTCAGGTGTCCTAAGAGATGGCTAATTCTATGAGCACACAGCAAAACCTCAGCTGTCCATACATGCACACTTACACACCCAACTGTGTACCTTCTAGAAGCATAAAAACTGCCCCCAGAGCTCCTTGCTAACCAAATGTCAAATGATGGGCTACAGACTTACCTAACCATTGCTCCATAGGATGGCAAAAGCCATCCAGTTTGGTGACTTTTCTGTTAGTTGGGAGGAAAACTGCTTAACCTAAGACTTGAAGCTCTAAATATCCATATTCTTTCTTTAAGAGGAGTGAAGGCACATTTCTTTGGAAGAATAATAAGCCCAGAATACCCAAAGCAATACTAAGCAAAAAAATTAAAATGAAATACAAAACAAAACAAAACAAAACTGAAGCAGGAGGTATCACAATACCTGATCTGAAATTATAGAAGTATGGTAACAAAAACAGCGTGGTATTGGTATCAAAACAGACATGGAGACCAATGGAATAGAATAGAAGACACAGAGACAAATCCACAAATCTTTAACCACCTGATATTTGACAAAGGGGACAAAACACATATCTTGGAGGATAGATAGTCTGTTCAACAAATGGTTCTGGATAAACTGGACAGTCACATGCAGAAAAATGAAAGTATATTCTTATCTCTCACCCTGAGCAAAAAAAATCAAGTTGATATATGGATCAAGGATTTAAGAATTAAATCAGCTAACATACAACTGTTAGAATTAAAAACAGGATCAACATTCCAACCATATTTGTGTTGGTGCTGACTTCCTTAACAAGAGTTAAAGCCTCAAGAATTAAAACCAAGAATCAATAAGTGGAATGCCATTATACCAAAAAGCTTCTACACAGCTAAGGAATTAGTCAGGAACATGAAGAGAGAGCCCACAGAATGGGAGAAATTCATGGCCAGCTACTCCTCCTACTGGGGCCTAATATCCAGAATATACCAAAAAAAAAAAAAAAACCTCAAAAAACTGAATACCAAAAATACATTCAACCCAATCAATAAATGGGCCAAAGAACTAAACAGAAGCTTAACAGAAGAAATGCAGAAGGCAAAGTAGATTTCAAACATAAATCAATCAGAAGAGATAAAGAAGGCCACTACTTAGTACTAAAAGAACTCTACAACAGGAAGAAATAGCCATAGTTAATATTTACTTTCCAAACAACAGTGCACCCAACTATGTGAATAAATTATTTCACGACATCAAACCACTCGTGGACCTCAACACAATAATACTGGGAGACTTCAACACTCCTCTGTCACCATTAGACAGATCATCAAAACAAAAAATCAATAAAGAAATCACCAGCCTAAATAACTCCATAAATCAAATGGACTTAACAGACATATATAGAATATTCCATCCCAAGTTAGCAGAATACACCTTCTTCTCTGTAGCACATGGATCCTTTTCCAAAATAGATATATTCTGGTTCATAAAGATAATCTCAGCAAATATAAAAAGTAGATATTACTCCGTGTATCCTATCACAATGCCATGACCCTAGCAATCAACAGTAAAAATCATAACAGAAAACACACATATTCATGGAGATTGAATAATAACCTATTAAATGAAGAATGGATCCATGAAGACATGAGAGAAGAAATACAAAAATTCTTAGAAGAGAATGAAAATGAAGACACAACATATAGAAACCTCTTGGACAGCATGAAAGAATTCCCAAGGGGAAAATTTATAGCACTGAGTGCCCACATTAAAAATGAAAAGAGATCCCAAATAAATAAGCTTGTGCTCCATCGCAAAGCCCTTCAAAAGGAAGAGCAATCTAACACCTAAGCCAGCAGAAGACAGGAAATAATCAAGATCAAAGATGAATTCAATGAAATTGAGAGTAAAAAAACAATAAAAAGAATTGATGAAACAAAGAGCTTGTACTTTGAAAAAATAAACAAGATAGACCCCTAGTGAATCTCACCAAAAGAAGGAGAGAAATGAAACAAATCAATAAAATTTCCAATGAAAAGGGAGCGATCACCACTGACCCCATGGAAATCCAACAAATTATAAGATCATATTTTGAAAACCTATATGCCTCCAAACTAGATAATTTGGAAGAAAAGAATAAATTTCTAGACACATACAACATCCCTAAATTGACACAGGGACACAGGACAGTATTGAATTCCTAAACAACCCAGCCACAGGCACTGAAATCCATATTGCAATTAAAAGTCTACCAAAGAAGAAAAACCCAGGACCTGATGGCTTCCCTACTGATTTTTTACCACACTTTTGAGGAGTAACTAACACCTCTCCTTATTAAGTTATTTCAAGAAATTGAAAAGGAAGGAACTCTCCCATACACTTTTTATGAAGCAACCATAACTCTGATACCAAAACATGACAAGGATACATAAAAAAAACAACTACAGATTAATATCCCTGATGAACCTGGATGCAAAAATCCTTAAAGTCCTAGCAAATCATATTCAAAAACTTATCAAGAAGATAATCCATCATGGTCAAGTGGGCTTCATCCCAGATATACAGGGCTGATTCAACATACACAAAACAATTAACATAATTCACCACCACTTAAACAGAACCAAGGACAAAAACCATATGATCATCTCAATTGATGCAGAAAAGGCCTTTGATAAAATCCAGCACCTTTTAATGCTCAAAACTCTAGAGAAGATAGGGATCAAATGATCATTTCTGAACTATGTAAAGGCTATATATGCCAAACCCTCAGCTAGTATAATACTAAATGGAGAAAAGCTGAAATCATTTTCACTAAAATCTGGAACAAGACAAGGTTGTCTGCTCTCACCACTTTCATTCAGTATTGTTCTTGAGACCCTAGCTGGAGCAATAAGGCAAGAGAAAGAAATCAAAGGGATAAAAATAGGAAGAGAGGAAGTCAAACTCTCCGTTTTTGCTGACGACATGATTCTGTATTTGGAAGATCCAAAAAGCTCCATCAGTAAACTGCTTGAACTTATAAACAGATTTAGCAAAGTAGCAGGCTACAAGATCAACACTCATAAATCAATAGCTTTCCTATACACTTATAATAATAGGACAGGTGAAGAAATCAGGAAATCAGTCCCATTCACAATATCTTCAAAAAGAATAAAATACTTGGGAATTAACCTTACAAGGGAAATCAAAGATCTCTACAATAAAAATTATCAGACATTGAAGAATGAAATCCAAGATGACCTAAGAAGATGGAAAGATGTCCCATGCTCTTGGTTAGGCAGAATTAATATAATAAAAATGGTCATTCTACCAAAAGCACTATATAGATTTAATGCTATCCTTATTAAGATACCAGTGTCATTCTTTAAGACACAGAAAAAGCAATTCTCAAATTCATTTGGAACAATAAGAAACCTAGAATTGCCAAATCATTACTAAGCAAGAAAGACAAAACAGGCGGTTTTGCCATACCAGATCTAAAACTATACTATAGAGCTGTAGTAACAAAGACAGAATGGTACTGGTATCAAGATAGGAAAGAAGACCAATGGAATAGAATAGAAGACCCTAAAAAACCCATAAATCTTTAAACATCTGATTTTTTTTATTATTCGATAGACATGGTCTTACAATTTGCAGGGGTTCATCCTTAAACAATTAAGAACAACAGTGCAATGACAGTAAACATCTGATTTTTGACAAAGAGGGACAAAATATGACATGGAGGAGTGACAGCCTTTTCAACAAATGGTGCTGGAGAAACTGGATAGCCACTTGCAGAAAGTTGAAATTAGACCCGTATCTTTCCCCTTGCATGAGAATCAAATCAAAATGGATCAAGGAGCTAGGAATTAAAGCAACTACTTTGCAACTGATGGAAGACAGATTAGGTCCAACACTTCAGCATTTGGGAGTAGGCAAAGACTTTCTCAACATGTCTCCTAAAGTGAAGCAAGTAAAGTCAAAAATCAGTGAATTGGAAGAGAATTGGAGAGAATCATGGGCTGTGGTTCCTATGACAGGGGCCTCATATCCAGAATCCACAGAATTCTCAAAAATCTCAACTTCAAAAACACAAACAACCCAATCAATAAATTGGCCAAAGAGCTAAACAGAAACTTCTCAACAGATGACAGTGATCAGGCCAATGAATACATGAGAAAGTGCTCTAAATCACTAGTGATCAAAGAAATGCAAATGAAAACTACTTTAAGATATCACCTCACTCCAGTCAGATTGGCAAAGATGAAGAAAATAAGCAATAATAGATGCTGGAGGGGCTGTGGAGAGATAGGCACACTAACACACTGTTGGTGGAACTGCAGTCTGGTACAGCTGCTCTGGAAAGCAGCGTGGAGAATCCTCAAAACACTAGGGATGAGCCCACCATATGGTCCTGCTATTACTCTCCTGGGTATTTTTCCAGGGGATTTAGAATCAGCACATTACAGGACACAGCAATATCTATGTACATAGCAGCTTAATTTACAATAGCAAAATTATGGCAACAACCCAGATTTCCCTCACTGGATGAATGGATCCAAAAACTGTGGTACATATATACCATGGAATTTTACACAGCAATTAGAAACAATGATATTGTAGCCTTTGAAGGTAAATGGATGGCTATGGATGAAATTATGCTGACTGAAATAAGCATAACCTAGAGAACCAAGGGTCGAATGTCTTCACTCATCTGGGGAGGCTGGAGCTAGACCCTGGCCGTTGAGAAAGGAGATCAATTCTCATGTTTTAAATCTGAATAAAGTGTAATGACATACAATCTAAGGCATTCATAGAGATGTATTTGGAAGCGGGGAGGGATAAGGATGGGTAATCAGAGGGGGCTCTTGGGGATAAATCTAATTTTTAGAATTTATATATATATATATATATATGTATACATACATATATATATACATATATATGTATGTTATTTTGTTAAAACCTTATTTGATTGTTCAACAAATAGGTTTCTTAATAAAAAAAAGAAATACAGAAGGCCACAAAATATATGAAAAATGTTCAACATCTCTAGCAATCAAAAAAGAAAATCAAAACATTGATTTCACCTCATTCTAGTCAAAATGGCAAAGATGAAGAATTCAAACAGCAGATGCTGGAGAGGTTGTGGCAAGGAAGAAACCTTTCCACACTGTTAGTGGGACTGCAGACTAATACAGCCACTCTGAAAAGCAGTATGGAGACTTCTCAAAAAATTAGGGATGGAGCCACCATCTGACCCAGCTATCCCACCCTTGAGTATTTTCCCAGAAGAAATAAAATCAGTAAATTAAAGGGACACAGCTACATCAATGATTATAGCAGTACAATTCATAATAGCTAAATTACCCTTCACTGAATAAATGGATCCAAAAATTGTGGTATATACATGCAATGTAGTTCTACTCATATATTAAACAACAAAATCATAGCCTTTGCAGGTAAATGGATAGAAAGAGAAAAAAAAATCATGCTAAGTGAAATTAGCCAAACTGAGACTCAAAGGTTGAGTCTCAGTGGAAGCTAGAGTAAAATGAGGATATGATGAAAAATAGTCATGTTTATATATTAGACTCATCAAATTCAGAGTAACACACAATTTGGGGGAAGTCTGGTTATGAAGCGGGGTGGTGGAGAGAAGGAGGTTGTAGGGCAGGAGGATGGAAAGGGAAACAGGGGGGTGTTATAAATACTGTATGGTATACTCTACTTGCCTGAGAAACTAAATTTTGCTCATGAAGACATATAGGGCTTGAAAACGTCAAATATATACATTTATAGCTGTAATGCCTTATAGATGTAATACCGGGGAGTGGGCAAAGGGGAGGAATCCTGGGTAAGGATCTGATTCAAGTTACATTATCATATGGTTATGTTCATGTATGAATATGTAATAACAAATCTCATCACTATGTAAGACTATAAGGCACCAATAAAAAGAGAGGGAGGGAAGGAGGGAGAGAGAGGGGGCTAGCCTGCTTGGTTATTTATTGTATTGAGAATTACTCATTGAAAAGCTGATTTTTCTCTTTAGAAAAGAATGGGTTACAGTTAAGCTTTTAAACACTTAAAATCAAGCCACGGGGAGGGGTCACCTCCCTATTAAGTCAGGGGTATTTCCTAGAGATTGGAAATTGATAGCAGGAGCAGAAGAGCCTGAATTGCTGCAGCCTGAAGATTAATCAGCTCAGGCAAGGAAGCATCCCTGAGGGAAGGAGTGGGGCTTTCCTGCTAGCTGCCTGAATACCAAGCAGGGACACTGCTGCCCTTCAGCCACCACCCTCCCATTTCATCCTGATGTCCCCTGTGGATTTCTAACAGTTTAAATGTTCAGAAACAATTGTGTCCTTTGAAACATTTTAGCCACCAACAAGTGACTGTTGTTAGCCCTAAAGGAGAAGGAGTGAGGGGGAGTGTTCTTTTCTAGCTCTATAAAAAACAACGGGCTTTCCTGAATCAAAAATAAAGTAAAAAATGGAAATCTGCGGGTACCCTGGTTACCTGGCAACCCAAGCCCATGGGCTGCGTCTGTTCGCATCCTAATGCCCCCCAGCATGAACGATGTACTCAGAAGGGATTCTGCTATGCGAGCCTCTTCACTCTGGCCCATTCATTCATTCCCAATTGTTTGGTTTCCAAGTCAAGAACCCAGAATTCTGCCTGCTCTAAGGCTTGTCTCTGCAGGAAATGAAGCTTGTGCTAGGGAATTTACTATCACACCTCTTCAAATGTATCAGCATTTTTGTAAACCTCCTTGGAAATTTGGTGTTAAAAGGAGAAGACAGAAGGAGAGCTGGGAGAGTATTGCCCATGACTGCCCAGCTGTCCCTTACTCTGGCTCCAGGAACTCTGCACTCTCATGCCAATTTCAAGGGAGGCTTTGCTCGGGGAATTGCCTGTCACGTTGCAGAGTCATCTATAAATAATCAGTCCAAATTGGCAACTGTCTGGAATAACAGTGACAGTGAAATAATGCACTCCACACTTTGCTCCAGTTTCCTGAGATTCCAGCCCCACCCAGCTCCAGACCAAGCCACTTATTTTTAGTTCCTTCTATTACTGAGCTAGAAATAATATTTTAAAGCTGTTTTTGTTGCTGCTTTTTTGACTTTGTGACAAATAATTTGGAAGAATGCAAGAGCCACAGGCTGAACTCCAAACTAAAAAGTTTTTTTTTTAATTAATGTTTTGCTCTCTTTGGAAGAAAAATACTGCATTATCTTCCTAAGCTTTCAGAAGGTCCTTTTAGTGATTTGGTTCATCCCTATCTAAGGGAAACAGGTTTATCTGCACCATGTCTTAAAAATTTTTAATTCTCCCAAGGTCTTGTCCCATTAGTATTAATTTATAGCTTCATCAAGGGTCTTTAAATTTCAGTGGAAAAACAAAGCTCAAGATTTTTCTTATTTGTCAGCATCTTTTTTTAAACATTTTATAAAGGATGAGCACTTTAACTACAGGTTATTACAATGTTGAAAAAAGAGTTAATACCCCATAAACTTCAACCATTCAACAAAAATGAGAAACTAATATCTGTGTGACAAGTGGCTTTTTAAAAATGAGTCTGAGGTATGGAGATGAACACAACACAATTCACATTCTTAGAAAACTTAAATACTGAAAAGAAAGATGTCTAAGAATCGATTCATGGACAGTTTGATTAATACATGGGATACATGGCTTTCAGTTTCAAATACAGCCTATCATAATGATGCCTTCCACAATTCCTCACTCATTCATTGAATAAATATTCACAATGTGCACACTCTTTTGGGCAGAGGCTTAAAAAATATAAAAGAATAATTGTGAACCAGGGATTCTGCAAAAATTATCTGGCAAGACCCTTTGCCAGAGCTGTTGCTCGGAAATCACCTTGCCTGCTTTAAGATGATAATAATATCACTGTTGATGTTTTTAAAAACAAAATGCTGTATGTATTTAATATGGTTCACTCATGAGTTTCTTTATTTAAAGGCGGCAAAACAATAGCTTGCTGTAAGAAACTGATTCAAAATACAAAGCATCAATACTTTACAGAGCGTTTCAATATCCCAAACACACGTGACTGTACCTCTCAAAGTGTTACAGAGGAACTGGGTGTTTAAGAGGTGAAACTTAGCTTTTGTTTGGAACTAGCTACCAAATCAATTCATTTGAAAACTGGGCATAGGGACTGGAGTGGTGGATCAGAGGTTACAGCACTTGCCTGGCATGCACAAGGACCTAGGTTCAAATCCCAGCACCAGACAATGCAGTCTCAGAGCAACAAAAGCCACATGGAAAACTTAATAAAATTGACACTCTCTCTCTCTCTCTCTCTCTCTCTCTTAAAACAAAAACTGGACATATACATTTCACAGGAAGGAAAAAACATTTTAATGTCAGAACATTCTCCAGCAATATTCTTCAAATTTTGGATAAAAAAAGGAATAAAAATACTTGCTGACTTATAGCATTAATGTCAAGATGAAATAAGACAATATAGAAAAAGCAGTCTGTAACTGCAAAGCACAAAGCAAATATTGGCTCATTTTACCCTAAAGCCAGCCTTTACTGAAGCAGTGCCACCCTAACCCTCTCATTGACAGTGCCCCAGCATGCACAACAGGACACCCACTGGGCTTAAACCAAGTCAGAGAGCTACTACGAATTACTTCTTAGGAATCACAAGAGGGTTGGGGACTGTGCTGGTCACCAGTCAGTTCCAGGAAGCAAGTGCCAACCACAACAGCAGCAAAACAGATGATGGCTCTGAGAAGCTGCACACATTTGCTTGGTGTTGGAGAGTTTCATCCAGATATACCTTAGCCACCAAAATTGGAATCATGTGGTCTATATCATAAAAGATCAATACAAGTTGAGGCACAGTGGCATAGGGTGCTTCCTTCTGAGTAGCTGGAAAGCAGGAATCATTTGAGGCACCATCTTTGGGCTGCAGTCATCTTACACTCATATTTTGGCTGCACTTTCCGACTCATCAAATGAAGCAAAGACATCAGAACGTCATGTTCATTAGATGGTCGTAATTGCTGATAATGAATTATCTAATATTAGCTAAATTACATTTGCTGCTCAAAAGGTTATTAAAGAAAGAGAGACCACCAAGAACAGTGGCAGATGCCTGTAATCCCAGCATCTGGAGAGACTGAGGCAGGAAGATCAGAAGTTCAAATCCAGCCTCAGCAATTTAGCAAGGCCATAACCAACCTGGTGAGACCCTGTCTCAAAATAAAAAATAAAAAGGTTAGGGATGTTGCTCAGTGGTTAAGCGCCTCTAGGTTCAATCCCTGGTTCCAAAAATTAAAAATAAAAAGCAAAAAACAAAAGAAAAAAAGAAACCAATAGCTATTAACTGTTCACTCCATGCCAAACATTCTAATTGTTATTTACATGTTAATTATGTCATGTTAATTACAAAAGACACTATTGGAAGTGGTATATGATAAATCCAATGCTTTTGTTTATTCTACATTATTATAAACATAAATCACTGGCTGGAACTAACCCCATATTCCTTGAACTGTTTCCCACCCCTCACCCCCAGCATTTTCCAGGGCTTTTAGGAATCATCTGTTGAAAGAGTAAGGCAGTACTAAGGATAAGAAAATTTCAGAGATTTGAGGCTGCTCCTGTGGAAGAATCAATAAGGAGGGTCAGCAAAAATCGTTTCTGATTTTCCAGGGCAGATAGAAGATATCTGTAGGGGAAGGGAGGGATAAGGGAGGGTAATTGTGGGGGGCACTTCTGGGGATATATGCAATATCCAGAATATATACACATTTTATATTATTTTGTTAAAATCTTGTAAGGTTGCTCAAAAATAAAATATAAAAAAATATAAAAAATAAAAATAAAAAAGAAGATATTTGTAACAAGCCAATCACCTGATATCATGGCTTCATTCAAGACGAGGAGAATAAATCACTCTGCAGCGCGGTCTCTCCCCCTCATGTCTGGGAGAAGAAAGAGGTAGCTAAAACATTACAATGAGTATATTAAATAGCATGCAAATCGAAAGGCCTACTACTCAGTGAAGCATATTTTCAAAATCCACGTGTATGAACACCAAGGTCAAATCCACTTTATGAAAGATATTTCTTTCTTGATAGATTCACGTCAGTGGAACTCCACAGGATGGCATATGCTAGAATATGGAGGTGGATCTCCTTGTTATAGATACTAACAAACTGGAGTTCTGAAGATTTTTTTCAACTGCTCTTTTTTATTCTTAGCCGCTGTATTAGCTTTTAATTACTGTAACAAATACATGAGATCATCAACGTATGAGGAGACAAGGTTTATTTCGCTTGCAGTTTTGGAGGTTTTAGTCCATGATTGGTTGGCATTGTGGCTTTTGGAATTGTGCTAGGCAGTTCATTGTGAAGAGAGTGCATGGCACAGGAAACCGGCCCACCTCGTGGCCAGGTGCAAAAGAGAAAGGAAAAGGAAGCAACCATGGTCCCACAGTTCCCTTCAACAGCATGCTCCCGGTACCTGAAGACCTACCTCTAGGCTCCACCTCCTAAAGTTTTCACCACCTCCTTTGGCACCACAGGCTGGGAACCACACCTTTAACATATGAACCTTTGGGGAACACTAAAGATACAAAATATAGCACTGCACAAGCTCGATATTAGATGTTCCCCAACAGCTCACGTGTGAAACAATGCAAGAAAGTTTAGAGATGAAATGATTAGGTTATGAGAACATTAACCTAATCAGTACATTAATCCTCTGATAGGAATTACTGGGTGGTGACTGCAGGCAAATAGGGTGTGGCAAGAGGAGGTAGCTCTTTGGGGACATGCCTTTTGGGGGTACATTCTGTGGGCTGAGCCTAAGTTTCTCTCTGCTTCCTGAGCTGCATTCTTCTCCATTCCTTTTCACCATGATGCCCTGCCTCACTTTAGACCCAGAGCAAAGGAGTCAGCCATCCATACACTGAGACCTTCAAAACCTTGAGTGACAAACTTTCCTCCTCTGATACTATTCTTGTCAGGTCGTTTGATCACCACAGTGAAAAAACTGATTAAAACAAGCACCCACAAAAGACCTTCTCTTTCATCTTCAAGCCAAGGCTAAAATCTCAACTCCACCAAAATAACCTCCTCCAAAAGCCACACAGTCCAAGAAATTATAATAATATCCCAGAGTCACATGCTTCCCAAAATCAAAATCCTTCTGCCCTCACTGTTAGAGCCATGTTTTCATAAGAAAACTGATGCTAAACTTTTACTGGGTCTTTGAGCTGGGAATAATCATTTAAAGCACACATTCAAGGACATTTAGAAATCTTTAATTAAAACCTAAAATATGATTATTAAGTTCATGTAACGCAGCTATCATGGCAAGTAGTAGTCTCATAGTAGTAACATAGCAATAATTCTTCATTATTTGAATATTTTTAAGCTTAGAGAATAAATTTGGAACTATGACATTAGCAAAATATTTTTTTCTAATACTGAAGATCCCGTTAAGAGCTTAGATCTTTATATGTTTGAAAACTTTGTCTATTTTTATTGTGCCCCCCAAAACCACAAATACTACTTCATGACATGGGTTTTGAAGAAGCATGAAGAGTAATTAGGATCATGCCTATGAACTGTTCTGTAAATGATAGAACACAATACAAACGGTCCCTTCCCGTCCCCTATGTTCTTCAGATTAGACTGATGCACAATAAACAGATAAAAATCTGAGTCTGTTTCTCTCATAAATAATATAATATCTCAAGCACTGTCACTCTCACTAATACTGCTTTATGCTAAAGCTTTAAAGCTTTATGTCTGAGTTTGAATTAAGCATGAAGTCTGCTGACGTAATTCAACTGCATTATACAAAATTGACAAGATTCAACCATTTTAACCCACAAAAACGGTTATCTTATGTTTCAACCAAAACAAAGCAATAGCTTTGCTTTTATGATCCTGTAAAATTATAGACATCATAAAAATTAACTGTTATGATTCGGATAAAATTGCATTATTTGAGTAAGAGCTATGTTATCCAAACAATGGGGGTCCTCCATGAGAACCTAAAAGGAGGTAGGAGAGGGGCAGGTTTTCTGACAGAGGCTGACTGGAACATGCTCACCAGAAGGGGTCTATCTATACTCAGGTATAATACATCTTATGCTGTGATTTGGGTGCTATTGTTTTCAGCCTGTAATAGGATATTGAAAGATTCTTTTTCTCTTATCTCAGAATTTCAACTGCAGCCCAAAGCTGAGGATAATAGGTGCTAAGAACCCCACGTTTTGAAGAGAACTGCCAGACCTATCCCTGCAGAACTTATCAGTTATGCAGTTATCACCCACTACTCCCACCAGCCTGTAGAAGTAACAGATTAGAGATTCTAGAATTCCTATGTGTTACTGAGTTGTTGGCCTAGCAAGGGCTCCCAAATAGAGTGGAGGATGGAAATGTGACGAGATGTTTTATGGGGGTGCTATTGGCATTTCATGGGCAGGATCAGGGATGCTAAATATACTGCAATGTAAGGAAGAACGCTATGCAGCAAAGCGTCATCCGATGCGAATTGAAACACAGGCATAAGGTGAGAGTCCTGTGGCTTTTCTTCTTCCTTCCATGGACAAGACTATTCCTAAGCCAAACCCAAGTGACAAGCTGGAAGAACTAGGCAGTGGTTGCAAGAAGACTGCCACCAGTTCTCCAAGTGGACTCTGTCCGTGTATCAACTTGTGGATCTGCCTCTGTCCTTTGAGCTGAGATTAAAAGATAAATCATTGTGGGGAGGAGGCCGGCCAAAAAAATGGGGCAGCAATGCCACAGTCTACCTCCTCCCACTTTCAGTGCATTCCCTCCAGTCCAATGGACTTCCAGAAAGTTCCCCTGACTGAAGCTGTGTGGCCAGAGGACCGCCCACTGGGAAGTGAGGGAATTGCCATTACCTGCCTGCTATACAGAGGATGTGCCCAGCCAAGGAAGAAACACAGTATACTCTTCTACAGGAGACATCTTTCCTTCCTCTAATCTTCCCCCCACACCCTGACACACCAGAGGAAAGAGGATTCCCAAGGAAGGGAAGGGTAGGAAGAGCAAAAGGAGAGAAGAGCAAGCCAGGCTCCCACCAATGCAGTCCCCTTATCAGTGCAGGTCCTGTAGGTCACAGGACAAGCCTGGTGAGATCTGTTTCATATTGGACATGAAACTGACATCTAACTATTTAATTAAGCTAGACTGGAATTTTATGTCCAAAAGTGTTCGCAAAGCAGTGGTATCTATCTGAGATATTGCGGAAGTACAAAGTGTTTGACAGCACATGATTGATGGCCATAATAAAAAGGAGAAAAAGCATAAAACTATTTCATATTTGTATGTCACCAAATCTTGACTCATAAGAAATATTCTCAGACACTAATTTTCAACATCAAATTACAAAATAATTCCTCTAGGTGGATGGAAATACTTTCAAAGTAACTAAAACTGCTAAAAGTACTTCATGATAATAGCTCTCTCCAGGGTCAATAATTGCAAGCAACAAAATAGATTTTAACTCTCATAGGCAAATAGTGAATTTACTGGAGACTACAACAGGCTCGCAATGTTCCTTCATTCAATAAACACTTGTCAAGTATTATTATGTGTCAGGTATTGTTCTGGGCATTGGGATACAACAGTGAACAAGAGACAAAATCTTTTCCTTCATGAAGCTCAGCATCTAATGAAAAAGTCAGACAAAATTAAAGAATCATGTCTACCATAGTAGATGTACTTGAAGAGAACCTAAAGAGATGGGGAGAAGGAATTAATTCTTCAGGAATAAGAGCTAACTTTGTGGCCATAAGCTAAACAACTGTGACTTTTAAGAGGTTAAATGGCTTACTGGGGCAAAACAAAGTGGAATAAGAACCCATATATGAGCCTCAGCTGATTGCAAAGTCACAAAGAGAACTGCATCCCCTAACGAACAATCACTTATTTTCTTGCCAATGTGTATGGAGGTGTAGGTATGATTGTCCCCAAGGTCAGTGTCAACAATAGGCTGCCTTAAAAGCATTCTGCAAATTTCATGATCTTCACTCTCATTTTAGGAGTTGCTTCTAGCTTCCCTCACTTCTGTTCTCTCTGGCAAGCAGCCAACTCCAAATCAAGTCAGGTGGGTGGGTTGGCCCTGTAAATCTGTGCTTCTCAAAAGGTGGCCAATGAACAGCTGGATCAGCATCATTTGGTAGCATGTTAGAAAAGCAAAAATTCAAACCTCAAATCCACCCAATCAGAAACTGGGGGTTGGGGTGGTAATGTTTGCCTTAATAACCCTTCCAGGTAATTCTGATGGAGGTTCACGTTTGAGAAACACTTCTGTGGATCATGCATCTGTTCTGGATGCAGTGTCTTCTCCATGCATTTCCAGACACCTGGAACAGCCATTCTCCTGCCTCTCAACACACCCACTCATCTCCCATAAACATCCTGCTATCCTCCTTCATGAAACTTTTCCAACTTGGGCTCAGGAAATCTCTGCCTCAAAAAGTCTTTAAGAATCTGTCCTTGGCATTTTCAGGAAATTGAAATTAGATCCTTATCTCTCACCTTGCACAAAAATCAAATCAAAATGGATCAAGGAACTAGGCATTAAACCAGCTATCATACAACTGCTAGAAGAAAAACAAGGAGCAACACTCCAGCATTTGGAAGTAGGCAAAGACTTTCTCAACAAGACTCCTAAAGTGAAAGAATTAAAGTCAACAATCAATGAGTGGGATGCCATTAAACTTAAAAGCTTTTGCTAAGGGAAGGAATCGGTCAAAATTGTCAAGAGACAAACTACAAAATGGAAGATAATCATGGCCTGTGATTCCTCCAACAGGAGACTAATATTCAAAATTTACAAAGAACTCAAAAAACTTAATACCAAAATCTTGAACAATCCAATCAATAAATGGGTTAGAGAGATAAATAAAAACTTCTCAAAAGAGGGCATTGAGCAAGCCAATGAATACATGAGAAAGTGTTCTAAATCACTAGTAATCAGAGATATGCAAATCAAAAACTACATTAAGATTTCACCTCACTCCAGTCAGATTGGCAAAGAAGAAGAATATAAACAATAACAGATGCTGGAGAGGTTGTGGGGAGACAGGAACATTAGCACACTGTTGGTGGAACTGCAGTCTGGTACAGCTGCTCTGGAAAGCAGTGTGGAAAATCCTCAAAAAATTAGGAATGTATCGACCATACGATATCTGAGCTATCCTCTTCTGAGTACTTTCACAGAGGAGTTGGAATCAGCACATTACAGTGACACAGCAAAATCTATGTTCATAGCAGCTCAATTTACAATAGTTAAATTATGGAACGAACCCAGATGTCCCCACTGGATGAATGGATACAAAAGCTCTTGTGTATACACACACACACACACACACACACACACACACACACGATGGAGTTCTACTCATCTATTAGAAACAATAATATTGCGGCCTTTGAAGGTAATTGGATGGCAATTGAAGAAATCATGGTGAGTGAAGTTAGACAACCCCAGAAAATGTTTTCTCTCATTTGTAGAGGCTGCAGCAAAACCCAGGCTTGGGTGAAAGATTGTCAAACTCATGTATTAGACCCATCAAAGGCATAGGAACACATAAAGATATGTAGGGCAGGGTGGTGGGTGGCTATAGGTAGAGGGAAGGGAAAGGGGGAGGATAAGAAAGGATCTAGGGTAGGGAGACAATCAACAGTGTAGCATACTCTTTACCCCCCTGAGAATCCAAATAATACTTATGCAATCATTTAATTCTGGAAAATTCACAATCTAAACATTTATATCACTTGTAGAGGCAAATATAGAAGAATCAAGAGACTGGAGTGTGGGTGGTGTGGGGGCAATTCTGGTTTAAGTAACAAATGTTACTTTATATGCATTGAGAATTGTACAATAACTCAACTCCTTAATAAAAATTTTTAAAAAAAAAGAATTTGTACTTGCCTATGATATCAAACCAACAACAATTCACGAGCTCAAAATAAGCATTCCTAAAAAAAGCAAAGTGCATATATGCACTGCACTGTACCAACCACAGGTAGGATGGATACCTTTGACTAATATTTATCCCTTGAATTATGAGGCCATGGAGGGAAAAATCATGTATTCTCCATATGACACACAAGGCGTGGGCAGTGCTTAACAGATATTTTTTAAAATTTCTTACTGACTTATTAGTGAAATCTCAAGTTCTATATATCACTGGGTAACTACCTATCACAGGCTCTCCATGCATACAGAATTGACCCACAGTACGATGAAAGCCACAGAATGGTAATATAACTAAAAACAAGGCTTCACACAAGTCTTTATAGCTTATTATAAATGCAAATGCACACCCCTGGGTAAAGCTTCACACAGTTCTTTTTTACCAAAGCAAAATGAGACTTCTCAGTTTCCATGGATTTATGATTCTCAAGGGTCTTAAGAAAAACATTCTAGTGTTCTTCCCCATTGAAATTTTATTTCATGATACTTGATAATATTATGTCTCCCCCTATTTCTTCACTCTAAATAGCTCCCACATGTTTTGTGAGGTTAATTTCTTTATTAATAGCACTCGTTTTTTTCTTCTTATAGAAACTATATATTTGCCACAAAATGAAAAATTAATTTCCTTAAACCAGTATTTGGCATTTTTCTTTAATTTTTGCAATTCAATTTTATAATTGGTAGTATTTGTCAAGAGAATGGAAGTGATAGATGCAGAAATGCAATTTCTGAGTCCTTCTTCAATGCCAAAATGCTGGTCTCTTATCCTGTTTTTAAAAAATATTAATTGCCAGGGCTGGAGCGGTGGCTCGGTGGTAATGGTGCTTGCCTGGCATGCACGAGTACACAGGTTCAAACCCTGTACACAACTAAGTGTCAGAGCAATGAAAGCTATGTGAAAAACACAATAAAAATTGATTCTCTCCCTCTCTCTCTCTCACTGTTCTCTCTAAAAGAAAAAAGGTATTAATTGCCAATACTTAATACCATACACATTGTATTTCAGTGAATGTTTATGATCAAATTAAATAAAATACAGTTATTTAATGTGTTTAATTTCTCCATGCACAATAAATGGAGTCACATTTTCCCCAAACTTTCAAGTCAGGAAATGCAAAACTTCCTTCTTCTTTTCCAGGGACTGAATAGAAGTAAATGTATTTCACTGTGACCAAGAAAAAAATCTAAGAGTGGGATAGAGAGAGAGGTAGAACATTTGGTGTTTATTTACTAGTGATCCTCGGTCACTATGTGACAGTCCACCTTGCTCTTCACCACTTTACTGCTGTAATTTATCTTTGAGACTAAGGATAGCATCAACCCACTCCTTAGGGGAACAATAAGTAGACTAGCAATTCTAATCAGATAGGAACAGAATTTATGAATACCATTTTTCATGGCTGTTTTTATAAAAAAAAAGTGATAAGAAAATGTATGCATTGCGTTACATCCCATAATCTAGATATATCTAAACAAACTTCACTAGATACAATATATTCACATTGATTCAAAGGCAATAATTCATTAGATCACAAATGTAGCAACTAAACTTCCAAAAAACAAAGAATTTAGCCTTATACTCATAGAGAGGAACCTGAACAGATAATGTATTCTCAAACCTATGTTTTTTAACAAACATGGTTTCAACAGAGAAGAGCCAACACAGAACCATCTCTGTCATAGGAGGAAGCTGGTGGCTGAAGCAGAGTGCCCTGTGGTACTGAGGCTTCATGGGACTAGAAAGCCTCAGCAAGATGCAGAGATCAGGACTTTATCTCTCTGGAGCTGTCCCAGGAGCAAGTGATTGGCCTTTCAGTAAACAGCATAGCTCTTGGTAGAGAATACAGCCTGAACACAGCTACTCTAAAGCACAGCATACGTGTAGTGTTTAGGATTCTGATAGAAAATAAAGGGTGCCTGAGAACAGCACAGACCCCGGGGTGACCCCAGTAACTTCCACTTCTCAGTGTGGTTTTCTGAAAGCTCTTGCCTTTGAGTATGGGAGCCCCACCATGGAATATCACTCCCATGGTGATGCTATATAATATTCTGTCTTAGCAGACAGAAAAGAGGTTCCCTTTCCAACCTTCAGGAACAAGTTGTGCTGGGAACTGGGCAGGGCAGAGGCCACATGGCAGGGATGTGTAGGTGGTCTCCAGAACTCAGATAGCAGCCAGTAGGACAGGGTCTTCATTCATTAAGCCAAAGGGAAGTGAATTCTGCCAATGACTTGAATGGCTTGGGCACATTCTCCAGCTGTAATGCAACCTGCCTAACACTTCGATGGCAGCCTAGGGAGGGTCTAACCAGCTAACTTGTGCCCATTCTTCTCACCCACCATGAGGGGTAACCAGTGTGGTGGTGGTGTTGTTGCAGAGAGAGGGACAGTGAGAGGAGAGAATCAATTTTGTTTAGTTTTTCCTATGACTTTTGTTGCTCCAACACTTCGTTGTATACACAGTGCTGGGGTTTGAAGTCCTGTCCTTATGCATGCCAGGCAAGTGCTGTAACCGCCGAGCCACTGCTCCGGCCCAGTGTGTGCTGTTTTAAGCTGCTAGGGTTGCTATTAATTCTTGCAGCATAGAAAACCAATGCACTGAGTTGACATGGAATCCTTTTGACTTTGAATCATTCACATTTTAGTAGCCTCCCTCCCCATTTACGAAAATGGTTTCAACTCTTTCTAACAGAGGCATGTAACTTATTTGTATGAGGTTTCCTTCACCTCGGAGAAAACTGTATTTAAAAGCTAATACCTAATGATGTCCGTTAATTCTTTCACAGCACTAAAGCTGGCCTCTATTGGAAGGTGATTAAAAGAATTTAATAAGTTCAGCTCTAGGTACATGTAAGGCTTATCTTACAGAATGGGGAGCTAACTAGGAAAAGCAAGAATATAATCTTCGATGCATTCACCAGCTCCTTCTATATAACAAAAACTTAAGAATTTATTTAAGCAACAATAACAACCACAAAAAGACTCAGTTAACTATTTTTAGAATATATGAATCTCTGGAGCTGGAGCAGTGGCCCAGTGGTTGGAGCACTTGCCTGGCATGCGCAAGGACCCAGGTTCAAACCCCAGCACCACATACACAACTAAGTGTCAGAGAAACAAAGTTGGATGAAAAACTAAATAAAATTGATTCTTTCTCTCTCTCTCTCTCTCACTTTCTCTTAAAAAAAAGAATATATGAATCTCAAAGCACTTCAAAGCAAGAAAGAATTTCTAAGGTGTTTGTTTAAATATAATTTTTCTATACTTTTTTGTAACAAAACAAATTTATCAGGCTTGAGTTGCCACTGAAAACTTTTCACTCATTCAACAAATATTTACTAAGAACTGCATGAACTAGGCATGATCTAAGCTTATTTATATTCACTAGTTAGTTAAAGAAAAAAGAAGAATTACCTTGCCCATGTGACACAGCAAAAAAAATAATAATAATAAATGACAAAAGTTCAAAACAACTAAATTACATGGCACAGGAAGTGGTAGTGTGCATGATGGACAAAAAGGAAAATAGAGTAAGGGTGCCTCAGTGGTGGGGAGGATGGTCAGGGTGCAGGATGAAAGAGGGAGGTGAGTGAGACCTCCTTGAGTAGGCAAGATGTGAGCAAAGATGGACTGCAAAGGGCTGCAGCCATGGCTCCATGGTTACATCACCTGCCCTGCATGCATGAGTACACAGGTTCAAACCCCAGCACCCATGTACACAACTAAGTGTCAGAGCAATGAAAGCCAAGTGAAAAACTCAATAAAAATTGATTCTCTCTGTCTCTCTCTCACACTGTCCTTCTCATTTAAAAAAAAAAAAGATGGACTGCAAGTGAAAAATTCAGTTGTCCAGTCATCTGTCCATGCAGAGGGACAGTTTGGGAAAAGGCTCTGAGGTAGAAGTGTGTCTTCCACTCCCTGGGAGCAACAAGGAACCACTTTCAGTATCAGCCCGGAAGTCCCCAAACATTGTATGTTCATGCCACACCTAGGCCAAAATAAATACCTAGCCATTCATTTTATTTAGTAGAGCTAAAAAATTTGAAAAGTATTTATGTCCTAACGATCGAGTAACTATTTGAAAAAGTATAACGATCGAGTAACTATTTGAAAAAGTAAAACCCATGTATGGAAGGAAAAAAGTTTCCTTTAATTTTTAAACAACCACAGTTATTTACAAATGAGGAGGAATGCCTCTTGGGCATTGCACAACTCCTCAAACACTGGAATCTGATTAGGCACCGTCATCCTTACTATTACAAATTGATTTTTACTCAGTACTTACCTCTTATCCTCTCAACCTGCAAGAACCGCCCCCCTTTGCAAATATATACTGTTATCCAATACAATACAGTGCAACATAACTTTGAAACGATAATTGCTTGGTCTGAAAAATGTTGCTTTGTTTCCCTCCAAAACACCCCAGGTCATCCCTTTGAGTTTCCTGCAGCACCCTAGCCGTCCCAGCAGAGTTTGAAAGCTGCAGAGTTGGTATCTACCAGAGGCTCTTTCCTTCTGGATCATTCCTTCTGCTCTCTCGAGAAGCTTCTCTGGTGTCCTTTCTGAAATTTCTCCTTAATAACTTTTTTTCTTCAATAGTCACAGTCCGTCTTAATAAAGCACAAGAATATAGAGATAGAGAAATATATAACCATGCATCTCATTATAGCAATGCCATCATTTGGAAATGTCTGTCCTAAGGAAGGACTCGTTTTGTTCCCTCTTGGGTTCTTATTAACCCGTTGTGAATGTTTTAAACACTGAACAGATCAAAACATAGATTAACAAATTAAAATACCACATCGCCTCACATCATTAACTGTGGGAGGCTTTCAGGGACTATTCCTGTCCCCAACAGGATATCTGATTTACAGTGGAAGCCAGAGCTCTCTTCGTTACGATATGCTGTTGCTCATTATTATCAGGCTTCAATGTTCAATTATTTTGAAAATTTTTAACAGTTTGAATGATTACAAACTGTTTCTAAAGGACAAATGAACATTTAGCCCATTATGGGAATTTCCAAGGACTATGAGAAAAGCAATAATTGTATTCAAATGAAAGTTAAATAGCCTTAACTTTCAAAAAAGAAAGCACGTTCTCATTGTGACAATCAATCATGCACCTTCATTTCTCCAAATCTCAAGTCACCTTCCGACTGCTCACGTGACACAGTTAGCAGTGGGAGAAAGCTATCAGAGCCCATTACTGACACCACACACTGTGAAACTGAGCTGGCGGCTGCCTGGCACTCTCCAGGTGAGAATTAAATCAAACCGAACTTGCTTTGTGCAAACATAAAATAATACAGTAAGTCCCTGTCCCTCCTCCATTATTTTAAAAGGTCATGATTCCTTGTTGAGTATAATGAGAGGGAAATTAATTCATTAAACCTCTGCTTATCTACATTGTTGGCTAATTACAAAGTTAGAAATTCTCACCCTGACCACAGCACCCTGTGGTCGTCACGGTGACAGCGCGCCATCTAGTGCTGATGCCGTGTTAGGAGACTTCAAAAGCTATTGGGTCTAAGCAAAAGCAATGGAAAAAGCAAAGCAAATCAACAAATATTTATTGAGTACCTACTAGACCAATATTATTTGCCTGCGTTTTTTCTTCACAATTCTGGAAACTGCATAAAGCTTTCACAAGCAGAATTGCTCTGACTTATGTGGAAATTACCTTCATTGTCATGGGGGGAAGAAAGAAGAGGTCAGTTGGAAGTTTTGCCAGTGAATCCATCAACATTAAATATGAGTGTGGAAGTAGCCATCAGACCTCGCAGCTCGAGCAGAGCCCTGATTACATTTATTGCACCTCTTCCCAGAAAAATATGGGTCTACTTAGCATTTATATTGTACTTTTCGTCTCCAAACCACTTTACAGAACCTCTCAGCCTAATTCCCCCACGCCCTGGCAGCGTAGTTATTACTCTACAAGATGATCTTCCTCTCAAAAGCTTTTGATGGTTGTTTGCACTGCATGTGAGTGGACTGCATTTACCAAAGAGAACGTCTCCAAGGACTCGGGTCCAAAGTCAAGGAATAATTACCGTCTGAAATCTGAATATTTCCCCTTTCTACGGAAGAAAAAAAAAGTTTATCATTAATTTAAATGGTAAGCATATTACCTTTTCCAATTCAGAACAAAAGAAAGCATGTGTCAGGGGTTGGGGATTTAGCTCCGTGGCAGAGTGCTTGCCTGGCACGCGCAAGACCCAGAGTTCAGTCCTCAGCCCTGGGGAAAAAAAAAAAGAAAGAAAGAAAGCATGTGTCATCAGTATAGCCTTCCTCCATTTCCCTGGCCAGTGCTGCCACATCAAAACCTCCTCCCTTAAGTCAAGCTCTGTAAGTCCTGGAAGTAAAGGTGGTCTAGGACAAGAGGGAGAAGGGAGCAATGCTGAAAGAGGAGGGTTTTATAAATCAGCACTCTGCAATATATTAAGGAGCAGATGTTCTTTATTTAAAAACTAAACATCCATCACTCCTAACTTACCACCTTTCACAGGTGATAATTTCATTACAATATTTACATTAGTGATTCACAACAGAAGTCTTCGCAAGTTGTCATTTTAATGAGCAGCATCTACATTTTTCCTTATAGAATTCAAGTTTGATGATCTTGACTGGGGTTGACTCTTTTTAAAAAGAGAACAGTTTTTAAAAAGTTGTTTGTTAAATCATAAAGCATATTTACTATATGACTCCCATACACTATGTGATAAAATAAGAGGGTTTCAAGAGGAAGGACCCACTTTAAGAAGCATCCTAAGGAGGGAAAGAACAGAGCAAGGCAGAGATCCTGCTTAGGCAGGATCCTAAGCAAAGCGTAAAGCCAATGGTAGGTGTGGGAGGCCAAGACACACCAACACAGTCAGCCAGGGGCCTGGCTCTTCCAACACTCCTCTTCCTGCTTTCATATTTATTTGACTTCATCTCATGGATTATTACCAAGAGAAAGATATGACAGACATTTCACAATGCACATTTTGTGACTGAAAAATATTTCACATTAGAAACAATCGTCCAATATTTTCAGCTTTAAATTAGAAGATTATTACATGGCTTGTGGGAAGCAGTAAGTTAGAATTAATGTATCACATGCCATTTCCAAAATCCTTCCTGCAGACCAAGGAGGATGTTTTTAGTGATGTCTCAATGCCAGCTTTTTAAAAACAATCTCTAGTTATAGTCACTTTATGTAAGGGAATTCATCACCATTCTGTTACCTAAAGTATTTTCATGTATTTTAGGATCTAGGAAAAGAAGATAGTATGAACTGAAATAAAAATTCTAATGAGCATATTCATTAGGCCAGATTATTTTAGAGCTTAAGAAAAATCTCTCCATGACAGGAAATCTTATAACTCCCATCCAAAAGAGATTGGGGAAGGCGTTGTTGGGGGGAGTGGGGGTGGGATTCTTGTTCCAATAGCAGTGTGTGTCCATCTTGGGGAAGTTGGGAATTTCAGGTAAGCAAGGAAGTCCCTGATGCAGAGAAAGCCATTAACACCAATGAACATTTTAAGGCATCCCAATGCATACAGAATGAAGTTGTAATCCCTTGGCTGGTGTAGAGCACATATTCTCTTCCTCACATTGCATTCAGATATGGCCAGAAAGCTTAATTCCCTTTCCTTGTTTTTTATTAGATTTCCACCTAACTAAGTAGCATGGATAATTTAGATTTTGTAATTAACAATATTTTAATCTCTTCCATTCTAGACAGTTTTAACTAATGTACTTTAAACACTGATCTATTCAAAGTTAGCCTTACAACATGGATAGCTTCTGTGGCCTCTTTAGGACTGATGGCTCAGACCCTTTTTACCAAGCAGTCCTTGCTCCCTCACTTCCTACTTTCAACTAGATGGTCACAATCTATGTAAAAGAGGCTTCTTGTGCCCTCCTGGCAGCAGCAGGAAGGGGCTCTGAAATCACTGTAGCATCATCTGGCCACTGATCCTTTCTGTAGAACGGCTTGGTTGACTGACCCCTGAAGGGCAAATGGCCACATCTGGATATCTGGGGATGTTTGGGGCCTGTGTTTCCATTCATCTGTCCCCAGCCTAAAGAGTTCCACCCATGGTAATCTCTGAGTTTCCTCCACAGCTCCCATCTGGGACCATCACAGTTAGCACCTCCAAGGCTCCTCCCAGGGCAAATAAAAATCCTACATCTCTCAAACCACTTCAGATCCCTGGGTAATCAGAGGTACTGCTACAAGCCTGCCTATGCAGCTCTTCCCCCATGTTTCTGGGCCACTACCTGTAGTTTGTTTCCATGTTAGTCATGCACCTGAAAGGCAAGATCTTGCAGCGTCCTACAACCTGAGAAAGTTTACTATTAGTTCTAGTCATCTTGGGCTCCCACCTATGCATCTGGATACATCTATAATCCTTGATTACTGCTTTACTTGATGTCCCTTCTTCCCTAATCCCTGAAAAGAAGTGGAATTTTCTTCCTATAAGTGCTTCCCATCATTTTTCATGACAACCATAAAATT
The DNA here is from genome assembly GCA_004027875.1 of Aplodontia rufa. Classification (NCBI taxonomy): domain Eukaryota; kingdom Metazoa; phylum Chordata; class Mammalia; order Rodentia; family Aplodontiidae; genus Aplodontia; species Aplodontia rufa. The sequence goes on along the minus strand of PVKS010002007.1, from coordinate 64,464 downwards.
TGATATCTGTAGCGTGCACTGGAAATTGGAGGGGATTTGAGAACATCTATACACAACTTGCTGGAAAAAATCATTATATTGTTTTTATAATATATAATTACAATAAATAAAAAGCAAGTATTAGGAAAATAAATTTTGAATTTGTATAAAACACAGAATTTTATAACCATTTAAAAGAGACTAGAGCTTCATTGTATGTGCATAAATTTTATCTCAGTTTTTATTCCTAAATCAGGCACATGTAATTCCTGATCAAGTTTCTAATGATACACTCTTTGTTTTTATTAGATGGACATAGAGATACAATTGAGGGGGAAGCATTATCAAACATTCAAGAACACATGTGTATATACTTAGTTATCCAGGGCTAATGCCATACCATGGATGCCCAGCTTGGGTTCCCCATGTTGCTGTTTCCCCCAGAAGAACTCCTGAGTTAAATGGATATCTCGTGGAAGAAAGAGATCTCCTTCTAAGATGATTCCCCCATATTCCCACTCTCCAGTCTCCTAGGTGCTCTTCCTACACCCTCCCCCATCCCCAACCCTATGTCTCCAAGTATCCTAGAGAGTCATCTCCCTGTTGCGTTGAGAATTGTACAATTTGCAGTTATTATTAGCTTAGCCGTCTAACATACTGCTTCCTGATGTATTCTAGCTTCCACAGATGAGAGAAACCATTCGGCCCTTGAGTCTCTGAGATTGGGATACTTCACTTAGCATAATTCTTTCCATCTCCATCCATTTGGCTGCAAAAGCCATAATATTGTCTTCTCTAATGGCCGAGTAGTATTCCATTGTATATATGTACCAAAGTTTTTGTATCCACTCGTCGAGTGAGGGGCATCTGGGTTGGTTCCATAATCTACCTACAGTAAATAGAGCTGCTATAAACATTGAGGAAGCCACGTCACTATAATACGCTGATTCTAACTCTTGGGAAAATACCCAGGAGTGGGATAGCTGGGTCATAAGGTGGTTCCATCCTTAATTTTTTGAGGATTCTCCACACTGCTTTCCATAGTGGCTGAAACAGTTTGCAGTCCCACTAGCAGTATAACAGTGTTCCTCTTTTCCCACAGCCCCTCCAGTATCTGTTGTTGTTAGAATTTTTCATTTTAGCCACTCTAACAGGAGTGAGGTGGTGTCTCATTGAAGTTTTGATTTGCATTTCCCTTACAGCTAATGATGTAGAGCATTTTCTCATATATTTATGGGCTTTCTGGACTTCCTCTGGTGAGAAATTTCTTTTAAGATCCGTAGCGCATTTATTTATTGGATTATTTGTGAGTTTGGTGTTTAGTTTCTTTAGTTCTTTATGTATTCTGGATATTGGCCCTCTGTCCGAGGTGTAGCAGGCAAAGGTTTTCTCCCATTCTGTAGGTTCTCTCATGATGCTCTTGACTAGATCTTTAGCTGTGCAAAAGCTTTTTAGTTTAATTGCATCCCATTTATTTATTCTTGACTTTACTGCTTGAGCCATGGGAGTTTTGTTAAGGAAGTATCTGCCAACTCCTATGTCCTGTAGTGTTGACCCTACTTCTTTTTCTAGTAAGTTTAAAGTTGTTGGCTTAATATCCAGGTCTTTGACCCATTTTGATTTAATTTTTGTGCAGGGCAAAAGATAAGGATCCAGCTTCAGTTGTCTACACATGCTGTCCAATTTGACCAACACCATTTGTTGAACAGGCTATCTTTCTTCCACACTATGCTTTTGCCCCCTTTATCAAATATCAAATAGTTAAATATATGGGGGTTTGTCTCAGGATCTTCTATTCTGTTCCACTGATATTCGGTTCTGTTTTGATACCAATACCATGCTGTTTTTGCTACTATGGCTCTGTAGTATAATTTCAGGTCAGGGATTGAGATACCCCCTATTTCTTCCTTTCTATAGAGTAATGATTTGGCTAGTCTGGGTCTCCTGTTATTCCATATGAACTTGAGACTTGCTTTTTCTATATCTCTGAAGAATGCCATAGGTATGTTGATGGGGATTGCATTAAATCTGTATAGGTCTTTGGGTAGAATGGCCATTTTTATTGTATTGATTCTGCCTAACCATGAGCATGGAATGTTTTTCCATCTACTCAGGTCTTCTGTAATTTCTTTTTTTAGTGTTTGATAGTTTTCTTTTTAGAGGTCCTTAATAGCCTTTGTAAGGTTAATGCCCAAGTATTTCATTTTTTTGGAGGAGATAGTGAATAGGAGAGATTTCCTGATTTCTTCTTCTGCAGATTTGTTGCTGGAGTAAAGGAACACTGACTGGAGTTGATCTTGTAGCCAGCTACTTTGCTAAAATCGCCTATAAGCTCTAGGAGTTTTCTGGCCGATGTTATTGGGTCTTCTAGGTATAAAATCATGTCATCAGCAAATAGAGATAACTTAACTTCCTCTTTTCCTATACAAATACCTTTGATTTCCTTGTCTTGCCTGATAGCTCTGCAAGGGTTTCAAGGATTATATTGAACAAGAATGGAGAAAGCAGACAGCCTTGTCTAGTACCTGAATTCAGTGGCAATGCTTTCAGTTTTTCTCCATTGAGGATAATGTTGGCTATGGGTCTGTTGTAAATGGATCTGACATGGTTAAAGTATCTTCCCTTGATCCCTATCTTTTCCGAAGTTTTGAGCATAAAGTGGTGTTGAATTTTATCAAATGCCTTCTCTGCATCAATTGAGATGATTATATGATTTTTGTTTTTAATTATGTTTATGTGGTGAATTACATTTATTGATTTGCATATGTTTTCCTGGAATGAAGCCTACTTGATCATAATGTATTATCTTTTTAATGTGCTTTTGTTAATACACTCTTCAAACTCTAGTAAGTCCACATTAATGAGAAACTTTATTCTCACAAAAGGGTAATCAATTTAAAATATTTTACACCAAATATTTTATGATTCAAAATTTTTGTAAAATTTCAAAATTTATAATAATTAAAATTACATTTAAAGAACTATCAGCACTTTCTCTTCCTTAATTGACAAATGAAATATTGAAATTTTTGAGATATGCAAAGGCTTTTCTCATCCAATTAAACCTTTCCCACATCAAGTATTCAGATTAGTAATGAAGTTAATTTGCAGAACCACATGCATTGTGAGCAGCCACTCTGCTACTAGCTTTGGTACCATAAAAGGGCACATCTGCTCCATGTGGACAAACAGATCTGTTACGTGGGAAAACAGCTTCAACTGGGTCCATTAGGGGTCCTCACCAGGGCTGCCAGCTCTGAACCCTGACCACAAGTCCTCAGGCTGCAACTCCTGCTCCTGAAACCAGGAAAATGAACCCTACCCCATCCCTACCAGCCTCCGAATTCTTGAAGCCCCACCTACCCCCACCTACCAGCTGACTTCAGAGGTTGGTACCAGGTGCAGAGCATCACCTAAGCTATGCACAAGAACAGAGCCTGATTTCATTCTGCTCAAGGCACAGGAAAAATAAATAATGAGGCTCCCAGCCAGGAGACACAGCTACCAACCCAGCATCTCAGATAGTTCTGGGCTTTCCTGACGATGAAGGATCAGGAGATGCTTCTAACCCACTGGTGGCCACAGCTTGATAGCTCTGTACTACTTAGTCTTGATTCCTTCTTGGGCTTTAAGCCTTCAGACCTAGACAACAAAAAGGAACAGGGAATCTTTTAAACAATGAAGTGAAATTCCATGATCTGAAGCCTCTTTCCTCTGTTCTCAGTCTTTTAAAGAAATTCAGAAAGTTTTCTTTCTTTTGAGACAAGACAGCTTCTAAGCCTACTATTTTGCCACGAAATATTATTTTGAATTCTACAAGGTAAATGTTAAAGCTTGTTTTTCATTTGTATTCTAACTTTAAGAGTTCTAGGGGTTGGGTATAGCTCAGTAGTAGAGCACTTTCCTACTCTACTGCATGAAGTCCAAGGTTGGATTCCCAACCTCTGAAATAGCCAAAAGAATTTTAATGTCTTTGCTTCAAAGGAAGTTGTATGCCTTGACCATGAAAGTCAACTGCATAGAAGATGAAAAGAGAAAACTCATTCCTATTTTTTATAATTTGATCATAATCATGGAACATTGAGCACCCTCTAAGAATTAGCCTCAACCTACCTCTCTGCAACCTCATCTCTCCCTGCTGTACTCCCTACAGGAATGCAGCCAGTCTAGACAAGTTAGCATTCCTGGAGCAGCTACCAGGTACCATCATCTACTGATCCACTCATCATCTTTACTCTGCACTCAACTTGATGTATCTTTTTCTCCTCAGAACTCCTACAGCATTTGTGTATCTCTTGACCTACTTTACCTTGGCCAGAGGGAGTTATGCAGGTTTTTACACCTCATGCTGGCTCAAGAGCTCCTTGAAAATAGGGGTGATATCCTATTTCCCTTTGTGTCTACTCAACAGTCACAGACTCAAGGTTTTAAATTAGGGTAGCAATGTCAGTTAGAAGTAGCTTTAGCCGCATTTAAAGAAAAAGCAATAGTAGCTTAAACACTAAGAGTGTACTGTTTGATAGAAGAGAAGTCCAGATGCATAAGGTTTGGTTTTCTGGGGTCAGGCAAACCAGGGCAGGGATGTCTGCTCCACGAAGTTGTCAGGGACCCATGTTCCTCATAGTTTCCTGTTCTGCCATAAATAGAATCTGATTTACATCCTCAAGGACAATTTAGGGTTGCTACAGTTGTCATATATGAATTATAGGCAGCAAGAAAGAGAAAACAGGAAAAAGAGCAAAACAGCATACATGTATTTCAAGAAATGATACCTCATAAGAAATAAAGGGAAAACAAGCCCCTCCGTCCATACACCATGTACCTGACAGGGGAAAAAAAGGTCATATAAATTGTGTCTATTGTTTTAATGGGTGAAAGGAAACAAGGGAGAATGTCAGAGACAGTCCAGACATCAAAGCATTCAAATTATTGGCTTTGATGTTTCCAAGTCAAAATATGAAACAAATGAAAATCTTCTTGCACCAAGAATTTATATCCACAACATAGTTCCTCTCGGCAACATGAGCAGTTCAAAAAGAGAACAAGAGACTCAAAGACCAGTGCATGTCTATAAATCCCTCTACCTTCTCTCAGGAGAAAGAACCCACCAGAAGTTTAGGATGTGCGAATAAAGGAAATCTGACTCTTGTCAACTACATGAGGTCCTAGAAGGCACCCACATCCTGAACACATGTGATGACCAAGCAGAAGGAGCTAAAAGCTCCACTGAGTTCTCATGATTCAAACATTTCTTGGAAAAGCATTGAAAGTTTCCTTTGACCTGACCTATGGAGGCACAGCACTGCAGAGAAAGCTCAAAGACCTGAAGATGCCTCACTGTCAACCAAAGCAAGACAGAGATTGTTCTTCTAGAATATGCCTTTGAGTCTATTTGGGAGAGACTATGTTTCATGGATATCAGCAAGGATAAAAACCAATGACTGAAATGGGCAGGAATGAGCCAGTATGACTGAGAGATGACAATAGGGACCAATGACAACCAAGTTAAGATGTCACTTTTCAATTGGTACAGGTAAATTTCCCAGAAGTTAAACACAATTTCCTTGTAAAAAGAAGTGGGACAAGTCAGAACTAGGCAAATGCAGCTCAAGTTAAGTATTCAGTTTCAAAAAATAGCTATAATTTTGTATACCACGCCCATATCATTGATGGTGAAAGTAACAGACCAACTCTTTCAAGAAAAGGGATAAGAATGTGATGATGTAGCTAAAATGAGAAGTTTCACAAATTAGTGTTCCATCTGAGTTATGAGAATTATTAATTTACTTTTCCAACAAGTTAGAGGTCACAGGAAGACACTCTTGGCAGATGCTCCTTGTATGTAAAAGTGGTGGCATCTTAAAGGTGAAAAAGAATCCCCTGAGAGAAAACTACCTGGTGTGCTTAGAGAATTGCCTCTTTTCATGGGTTTTCTCTATTCACACTTTGGATTAGTTTGTGTTGTTGCTACTATTTTAATATGGAAGTGCTAGTTCCTTAGAAATATAATCACTGATCCAGAGAAAAGCAAAATCTCAGTGGAATAAAAAATGGTAGTGTCTTTGATCCTGGCTAGAGCAAATGAAATATTTCTCTTAATAGAAGCCTTTTGGGTAACTGTTAACTCTTCCTAAAGTTTGAAAAACAAACATGATTGAAAAGAATACATTATCCTATCAGCTCCCTCTTATCTGGATGGCAGCAGACAGTTCCAGACCAATTTCTTTTAGTCACTGTTTTAGAGATATTTTGTACTTCCTAAAGAGCTCTACAAACCCTATTGGAATGGATTGGATTGGATCTGATTTGATTTGAACCTTTGTTATCTGACAGTTAAGGGGACTTGTGAAAAAAGCAGAAATACTTAACATTACTGAGCATTGCTTTCTTCTGGAGACTTTGAACACTTCTGTAACTTCACACAATAACTCAAGAACATATTTTTTCAAGTACCATGGATATGGGAAAATGTATGTTTTTTATATAGAGCATCTCATCTGTAGGAAACCATTGGCATGATTAATAAGGAGCACACTCAATTCACAGAATAATCATTCTTGTAACTTTTTCTCAAAAAGTTCAAATAAACATATTTCCTGCATGCACGGGCATACGCACCCACAGAGGTGTGAACCAGATTGACAATGAAGACAATCTTGGAATGGACTTCAGTGGAATGTAAGACACTAAAAAGTCATTCTTTGAAATACTGTAGGGTCAACATACATTTATATTACTTGAAAAAAATCCCTAAAACAATAGCAAAGGAATAAAAGAAATCAAGCAAATAAAAAAGACAGAAGGACACCAACCAAAGATGAGAGTCCCAAGAGAAGCAGACAGAAAATGTATCATCTTTTCTAATCTAGTCTTGGAACTCTATTAGTCAACCTGTCACTGGGTATGGCCTGTATTTAAGAAGAAAAACCACAGACTCCCACCTTTCACTGGGAGGTGTGTCTTTGCAGACATGGAGGAAATCATTGGCATGTTTCATGTATGCACCAGCATATGCACCCACAGAGATGCAACAAGTCTTTGCAGACATGTTCTCAAACCACTACATTGACATAGTAGAGAGGGAAAGCCAGAATTTTAGAGTTTATAAAGGAGGATGCAAATGAAAATGAAGCCATCCATGTTGTAAAACTCCAGGACACCTCAGCAACTAAACAATCTCAAGTCAAGAAGAAGAAATAGGGCTTGGAGTGGTGCTCAGCGGTTATGGCGCTTGCCTGGCATGTGTGAGTACGCGAATTCAAACCCCAGCACCGAGTACACAGCGGAGTTTCAGAGCAACAAAGAACCACATGAAGAACTGAAACAAAAATTAATTCTCTCTTTCTCTCTCTTTCTCTCTCTCTCTCTCTCACTGTCCCTCTCTTAAAAAAAAAAAAAGGAAGAAATAGAATGCACAGATGAAGGATGAGCTCGTAGAACCTCTGTATAAGGAACATGTCTGCACCAGATTTTTCCCCAACATGCATGGAAAACCATCCTATTCTGGCCCCAACAAAAGTAGGGAGGGTTGCTCTTTGGAGCAGCAGTTCCAAAGTATGGAGTCCCCGAGATACTTTCAGGTGATCTACAAGGTTGGAGCTGTCTTCATAATAATGCCGGAATAGGATTTGCTTTGTGTGGTCTCATTGGTATATAGGTGAGTTTTTCAGAGGATATATGCAAAAAAGACATGAAAATCCAGCTGTTTTCTATTAAGCTAGACATTAAAAATATTTGCAAAAAGGGCTGCAGTGGTTGCTCAGTGGTTACAGCACTTGCCTGACATGCACGAGGGCACCAGTTCAAACCCCAGAACCACACACACAACTAAGTGTCAGAGCAATGAAAACCACATGAAAATCAAATAAAATTGATTCCTTTTCTCTTTCTCTTACTGTCCATCTCTCTCTTTTAAAAAAAATTGCAAAAATGTAAAGCAAGGCTACTTTTCACTAAATTGCTTGTTGTGTTTATTTTGGAAAATATTTGGAGTCAAAGAATACTGCTTTTTGATTTATATTATTGGACTATTTGACTTTTATACTATATGCTTCAGAGAATATGATAAAATTGAAACATCCACCATTTTGCAACCTCTAATGAATTAATAGACATGCATTAATTATCAAAGTCTGCTAATATTATAAAAAGAGACACAAAGACCATATATGCTTCCTGATGAAGTGCACAAGGCCACCTCTGAAGTAATCCTGCCCCAAATCCAATCTGCATCTGATTAAAACTCTCAATTCCATCTATTTCCAATTTACAGAAAAAACAGAGAATGTTAAATGACACCACAGAAATTATAATTGGTGAAATCCAGAGTGTGAAAAACTTTACAGAGCAAAGCAATTCAGATTCTTTAGCTGAAAAGGAGGTTATGGAAAAGCTAGAGGATAAAAAACAATTTAAAGAATGCTTATATGTCCCTAATCTCTAGCAGTGAGCTGTTTAACTGGGCTTCCCGTTAAAATAACCAAAAAGGAAGGATTTATTTCAGTGTATAACTACCCAGAAATAAAGATGCCCTAATGTTAATATCTCTGTGATGATAACAGTTTAGTATTTTAGTTTCCAATAGTTCATTATTCAAGAAGAGCAACTTCTACAGGAAATTCCCACATACGTGTACCTAAAAGCCAAACCATGTGGTCCCGGGTATAGTTGTTCAGATGTGTCCATTCTGCCTTGTGGAGGCACTGGTGGCGCCTGTCATCTAACTAATCATCACACAGGGACAGATTTCATTCCATGTAGATGGTAGCCTAGGGAAAATCCCACAACAAAAAGGGAAAATGCCCAAAAGATACTTTTTAAATACTAATTGATTAAGACCAATAAAATTAAATACAAGTATTCTATCCATAAGAATAAATTATAACGGATCAAAATCCCTAATCATTAAAATTTAGATTTTAGACAGAGTTCAACATTCAGGGACATCGGCACATATCCAGATCCATGCACCCTTTACACTAACCTATGCCAATCAGTACATAGTACTCCCCTGACACGGCCATGCGTTTGGGAATTATCAACTGACTCTGTTGCTGCCAGTGGAGGAGATGTTAGCTAATATGTCCAGGACAGAAGCAATTGAACTTGTGAAGACCTAAGATATGGAGCTGCTGCTAACTCATCCCCAAAGACCAGAGCTTGCCTGTGAATGGATCCCAGGTGGAGAGGAGCAGATTTCACTAAAGGAAAGAAGCCCTATCCCATTTATATTGTTTGATGCCCTAAGTATGCCAATGAGCATTCCATTGTGACCTCCCTGTCAACCATCTATTTACCAGTTTGGGAAGGCCAGTTGTACTTTTTAGGGAGACAACTGGAAAACTCTAAATGATATAAAGATAAAGGATACATGACTGAAGAGGTTTTGCTTTAATAGACAGTGGTCTGGCAAGCTATTACCCCAGCTTAGCAGCCCACAGTGGGGATGTGTGAACCTGATTAAAAATTGTCTTGTGGCCATGGTGCATTTGTGGAAAGAAGCTAGTGTTTATCAACTTTGTCCTCATACTAGCATCTGCTATGACAGCAGCATTAAGTCATTTATTAATTTTCTAGGGTTGCCATAACAGATCATCACAAACTGGAGGGCTTAAAACAATGGAAATTCATTCTCTCACAGTTGTAGAGGACAAACACCCAAAATCAAAGTGTCAGAAGGGCCATGCTCCCTCCAGAGCTTTTAGGAGAGATTCCAGGCCTTGCCTCTTCCAGTTTCTTGTGGCTATTGCCATTCCTGGGCTTTATTCCAGTCTCTACCTCTAAATCAGATGATCCTCCCCACTTCCTTGTCAAATCACAATTTCATCTGCAAAGACTTTTTGCAAATAAGGTACACAGAACGTGGATATATCTTTTGAGGGGCCACCATTAAGTCCACAAAAACCCATCAGAGAGCATGAAGTATATTCCTGAGGAAACTCCCTATGACATGGTGGTTTCCAAACTCTTTACATACTAGAATTAACTGGAAAACTCCCAATGCCCAGGTGGGACCCATGCCAACTAAATCATAATATTTGAACATGAAAATCAGGCACCAGTAGTTTTTAAAGATTCCTCAGATGATTCCAACACAGCTTAGGGATCACAGCTTTCATAACCTTTCTTTATTTCTGTATCTTTTCACTTACCTTTGAATTCAAGACTCTGTTTGTTTATTAAAACTCTTAGATCTTTCCCTTATGGCTTCTTTATTAAAAAGAAATCATTTTATTAAAAAAATAAAATCTTCCCAATGTTTCCTTATATTTTCCTTTTGAGCCTGCATATGAGGACTCAGGAACTATTCTCACCCCCAGAGACACATGAATTTGCCATTCTTTCCCGGTATACACATCTTGGTCAATGCAAAGGCAAGATACCCTATATTTAATTTCTCTGCATAAACCTTTGGAACTATTAGATCGCATGTTAAGATGACTAAACATTCAGAGATTTAAGGTCTATAAAAATTAACCCCAGAGAAAAGGGGAAGACATGGAGTTTTGAAGAAATGTGGATTGAGGTGGAAAAACAGATATTTATATTTCTTATATTTCTATAGAGATGGTTCAGAACATTTTCACATGAAGTGCATGACCCTGGGAAAATCTTAGGCTTTGAACCTATGTCACATACATTCAGGAAGATGCTAGTTTCTCTTCATACAAAAGAAGTTCACTTTATGCCTGTTGTAGTCAGCTTTTTTTGTTGCTATGACACAAAGACCTGAGAAGAATAATTTTAGGAGAAAAAGTATACTTATGGGCTCACAGTTTCAGATGTCTTAGACCATAAAGACTGGCTCCACTCCTCCGGACTCAAGGTTGGTGGTAGGGTGTGCCAGAGGGAAGCGGCTCAAAGCATGGCTCCAGTTAACAGAGAGATTCCACTCCAGGTACACAATGTATATCACAAAGGCACGACCCCAGCGGCCCACCTCCTCCAGCCACAGCCTTTCGTCTTCAGTTGCCTAAAAGGGATCAACTCACTGATTGGGTTAAGGCCCTTATAACCCAATCATTTCACCCCAGCCTTTTTGCACTATCTCAAATATTAAGCTTTTGGGGGCACCTTTCATCCAAACCATAACAATGCCATGCACGCAGATAAATTCGTTCTACATATTGAAATCATGATTTATCTTACCATCTCCATATTAATTTTTTATCAAAACTTCCATCATGCCAGTCAAATATTTTAGTTGAAAAGGTTTTCCAGTTTGTATCATTTCTCACACTGAATCTTTAAGTTCTCAGCCACAGCCAAAAGTTATTATAACATCTACAAGTTCAAACATATTAGAACTTAGCACATATTTGCTGAAGAATTTTATACCTGTTTTATACTGAAGGAATTGCAAGTTTGCTGAGATTGATTTTTCCACAAAATAAGTTTGCAATAAGTAATGAGCTGTTTATAAAAATAACTCATATTAATGTATATTATACTAAGGTAACAAGACTTTTTATATCAGATGTTAGTATTTGCTAAACACTTGATAAATTCCATGGATTGTACTTCCTATCTCCCCCAGAGCTTATAACCAGAGGGCACAGGAGCCCTGATACAAAGCAAATTGCTAAAAACAAATATTTATTGAGTGCCCATTTTATGTAATATTTTTCTAGCAATGAAAAACCAAGAAGTTTATTGTCATTCATGGGCTGGGGAGATCAGTGGAGCCTGGAATGAAGAGTAAGAGTAGGATTTGGACAAGGAGGGCCTCTCACCGAGGAAGTCAGTAGGAGGAAGGGAGCACAGGTAGGAAAGTATGCTGTGGTAGCAGTTATCTGGCAGTTGTTAGAAGAGCATCCATTCCTCCCTTTTCCTTTTTCCTCTCATGCTCTCATCTTGCTACAACTTATGGATCCTGAAGAAAAGACAACTCTTGGGCCAGAGGCAAAGCAGTTGGTTGCTCACAGCAATAGCAATTGCCAGGGTAGTCACAGTTTCTTGAGTCAGTTCTGAGTCCCTGTTCCCTAAAAGCAATACCAAGAGAGCCAAGGGACACTCACACACACAATGTCATATTAAAGTAACCCACGATTTTACAACAAACAATAAGTATGGCAGCCCTGGAAGTTTAACACCCTGGAAATGCAACCACCAGATTAAAAGCTACTAATAATCTGGCATATTTGAATAACAAGTATCATATAGTAAGGACCAGAATATCTTCATTGTGTGCTACCATTAAGCATGGCTCAGAAAAGCATGGAAACCTTGCTGAGAAAATTCTGTCCTAGACAATAGTCCCAAGCTTCAACTCTTGAGAAAGGACTCTGGATTTCACAGTCAGGGAGAGGTTGTAGTTGTTTTTAGAAATAATCTGTCCTTTACTGGGATAGAAAGAACAGTATCTTTTGCCTTCTTGTAAATCATTTATTTCATTTGCCAGGTCACTTTCAAACTATCGCATTTGAAAGATGAGTGTGCATCATGAGAATAAAAAACATCTTTTCCCTCATTTCTTTGGTCTGATAAAATAGCAGAGAAACACTTGCCTTTGACAGAGGTAAATTTATTACAAATAAAAGAAATTTCTACTTAACAATGTTGGCAACAAAGTGGGAGAACCCATTACCTTTAGGAGATAAATCATGCCATTGGATTTTTTTTCAAAGATTTAGACAAATTCATGAATAACAAATGTGTGTGTGTCAGCTTCAGCTGCCATGACACTATAGCACAGGCTGGGAGGCTTAGCTGACAGAAATGTGTTTCTCCCACTTCTGGAAGCTGGAAGTCTGAGATCAGGATGCCATGGTCAGGTTCCAGAGAGAGAAGGTTCCTGGCTTGTAATTGGCTGCCTTTTTGTTATATCCTCACATAGCTGTAAAATTTTCACCCTTTATTCAAACAGGTAGAAAATATGTATTTTTTTTATGTTATCAACAACTCTTCTTATTATGTGCACAAGCACCCACCAGCTAGCTTGTTGCAAAAAGAAAACATTCACATTTTAATTCTATCTAGTAATCTGTCTGTCTGAGATCACACTTTGCCTCTTGAGGTAACTTGTGTCTTTTGGAGATTGCAAAGCAGAGTCCCTGGCCAGTATCACTAGGAGAGAGGTGTAGCCAGACATCAACCAGGACTTCCAGGATGGGACCATGCCCAGGTTTTCCAAGCTCCACCCACCCGCCACCCCTGCCCCTCAATGGCATGTAGGTGGAGAGGCAGGTGTGCAGTGGAGAAAGGGGTCTGAAATCTAGAATCTAGGTAGTGTCCTCTTGCTTCTCTGTACTCTACTTCCATCTACTGAGTCAGACTGGCCCCTTCTCCCTCTGCCAGCATTTACATTTTCATTTACAGTATACTTTGTAGTTTGGTCAATGGCTTGTTCAAGGCCTGGCAGTGCTCATTGGCTTACCTGAGCCCTTGGAAAGCCGCCATGTCTCCTGTATGATCCTGACCTAACGGCTCTGCCAGGCAGCCTTCAGCTATACTTCAATGTCCCCACTTTCCAAATCTCACATCTTAGAGCAAATTTCCCAGCTATAGGTGTAGCCAAATTATGTGTCCTTCCTTGAAAGGACACTGGAAACTTCTGAATCTCATCTGGGCCACATATTAACTAAAGGTAAGTGGAATGTTATGTTAGCCTTCCCTTTTGTGCCTAAATCTATGGAGCCAACAAGTTTAAATTGATGTAACCTCTACCACAAACCAGGGGAAATTTACAAATAATCCCTTACCTCTAACACCAAATGCCATGAGAGACAGAGAGCTCCCTGTCCTTGGTATTCCTCTCAGATTTAGCCCAGGTCAGAGAGATTGGGATGTCTTTCCCTCCCAAACTACCTTTCCTTATCCCAGAATCTCTCAGGATAGGAGGGTTTCATTTCACCTACTCTTTGTTTATGGAGATGTTGGAGACATGATTTGAGACATTGGGGTCGTGTGATGGCAGCCTGGTGGAACACAACATGGGACACCAGGAGGTGGCATGCCTGCAAGCAGTCACATCTCCAAGTCACCAGATGCACCCTAGATGCCTGCAAGTCATCCAGTCCCCCAGCTACAAAACTTGCCTTAGATATGTATCTCATTTGACCTTTAGTTTCCCAAAAACTAGTTTTACATACTACAAGCTTGTTCCCATAATACTCTTTAGGATTACAGCCACACCCCTTCATGCTATAGATTGAGTTGATCCAATACACATTCTCTGTACTTTTAAAGTTCCTTAAAAGATTTGTTTTCATTATGTCTTTGTTCAAACCAATAAATACAGTGGTGAAAATCTGTGCGGCAGAGTTGTCTTGCAGTTACTCTCCCCATATGCCCCTGTAATCCAAATTCTCTCTCTGAGTCTTTCTTTCATATAAAAGTCCTATCATCCATAGCTGTCTGCAGCATGGAAACATCTTTTTTTATCTATATGGAAGAAATTTGATTCAAGTTCTCCATGTCTGGTTCCTGATGTCTGTAAGACTCAAAGAAATTGAGAACATTGTCTCTCCCCAATAAAGTCTATCTTTCAATCTTTGCCTGAATGCAAAATCTCATTTGGAATGGCAGAAACTGAGCATAGATTCTTTTTCTTTATATCCCTACTGTAACCACCCTTTAATGTTAGCCCCACCACCTACCCATAGGAATCCCTCAGTTTATAGAAGTAGAAAATGTAGAAAAATACATGGAAACGCAACAAATACACATTTTTATAAATAATACCTCAGTTGTACTCACATTTACATCTTTGAGTATATTTTTCTGATTCTTTTTTAATTTCTAATTTTTAACTGATACATAAAGTTTTACACATTTATAGAGCACCATGAGATGTTTCAATGCATGAATGCATTGGGTAACATTCAAATCAGGGTAACCATATCACATCAAATGTTTATCCTTTCTTAGTGGTAAAAACATTCAAAATTCTTTCTTCTAGCTTTTCAAAAAATACACTACATTATTGTTATGCACAGTCACTCTTCTGTGCAAAGAACACAGGACTTCTTACTCCTATCTACTAACTTAGTACCTGTTTGTAAACTTCCCTATCTCTCCCTCCCTACTACTGTTCCAAGCTTGTGGTAGTTGTACTCCCAACTATGAGATCAACTTTTTAGATTGCACATATGAGTGATGTGTTAGTCAACTTCTCATTGCTGTGATCAAAATACTTAACAAGAACAAAATAGAAGAGGAATAGTTTATTTGGGTCTCTCAGTTTCAGAGGTCTCAGTCCATGATGGCTGACTTCATTGCTCTGTGCCTCAGGAAGGCAGAACATCATGGTGGAAAAGCATGGCAGGTAAAGAAGCTCCTCAGCTTCAGTCAGGAAGTGCAGAGAAAGAAAAGAGAGAAAGAGAAATAAGGGACAAAATATAATCTCCAAGAGCATGCCTCCAGTGACCTACTTCCTCTAGCCATGCCCCACCTGCCTAAAGCTCTCACACAGTGGTTCAAATTCTTAACCCATCAAATTGATTAACTCACTGATTAGATTGCAGCTCTCATGATCTGATCATTTTGCCTCTGAACACTGTTGAATTGGTAACCTTTGAGCTTTTTGGCTGCATCTCATATCTGAAGCATAACAAGTGAACTTGTGTAGTACTTGCTTCTGAACCTAGATCATTTCAGTTACATAATGACCTCCAGTTCCACATATGTCATCTCAAATGACAAGACTTCATCATTTTATGGCTGTAGAGTACTCCATTGTGTGTCTGTATCACACTGGCTTTATCTGCTCATCAGATGATGGACACATGGTTTGCTTCCATTTCTTGGTTACTGTAAGTAGGGCTGAAATGAGCATTCTACCAACAGTGTGCAAGGGTTTCCTTTTCTCCATATCCTCACTAGCACTTATCATCTTTAGTCTTTTTGATAATATCCATTCTTACTAGAGTAAGGTGATATCTCATTAAGGTTTTGATTTGTGCTACCTTCAGTTTCCCTCAGAATCAACAATAGCAAATCAGTAGCAAATGCTGAGACCTTAACCCCCCTAAAGACAGTGAAATGAATACAGTGCATCAAAGAGAAAAAGCATTGGTTACCAACTATAGTTGCAGAATGCACAAAAGTCCCTAAATTCATAGGAGGTCCCTATCATGTGCTAGCTTTGTAAGTCCAAAGAAAATGTACCAGAAGGAGGTGGACTAGGATTTGGCCTGCTCACTTCTGCTTCCCTGCAGGGCTTTCACTCAGAACTGGCACTTTCCTAAGCATTGGCTTCCTCTTCTAACCACATACAAAAGGCACCATGATTGTTTACTTCCGTCACTGCCACCTCAGTTCTCTCAGCACAGTGTGAGTGAGTGAAACAACTGGAGAACTCACATGCTCACAGAGGCTGGAGACCAACCAAGTCAGGAGCTGCCCTAAGCCCAGAAAGCACATTTGGCCCTCACTCGCCACTGATGGCCTGCCTTGCCGCGTGCACTCTCTGCTGATGTCCCGCAGGAATGCTTCAATTACCCACAGTCCTTCACCAAATGAGACCAGTTTCTACCGCACTGACTCCCCATCTCACTCGGGTGGATGCCAAAGATGTAAAATTTGGTTCTGATAACCGAGCCTTAGTGCTTTAAGGTGTAGATCTTCTAGCAGATGCTGTAGCCATTACAATGGGGCCAAAGGGAAGGACAGTAATTATTGAACAAAGTTGGGGAAGTCCCAAAGTAACAAAAGATGGTGTGACTGTTGCAAAGTTAATTGATTTAAAGGATAAATACAAAAACATTGGCACTAAGCTTGTTCAAGATGTTGCCAATAATACAAATGAAGAGGCCGCGGATGGTACCACCACTGCTACTGTACTGGCATGCTCTATTGCCAAGGAAGACTTGGAGAAGATTAGCAAAGGAGCTAATCCAGTGGAAATCAGGAGAGGTGTGATGTTAGCTGTTGATGCTATAATTGCTGAACTTAAGAAGCAGTCTAAACCTGTGACAACTCCTGAAGAAATTGCTCAGGTTGCTACAATTTCCACTAATGGAGACAACGAAATTGGGAACATCATTTCTGATGCAATGAAAAAGGTTGGAAGAAAGGGTGCCATTACAGTAAAGGACAGAAAAACACTAAATGATGAATTAGAAATCACTGAAGGCATGAATTTTGATCAAGGCTATATATCTCCATACTTTGTTAATACCTCAAAAGGTCAGAAATGTGATTTCCAGGATGCTTATTTTCTGTTGAGTGAAAAGAAAATTTCTGGGCTGGAGCGGTGGCTCAGCGGTTTCACTGCTTGCCTGGCAAACACTAGGACCTCGGTTCAAACCCCAGCACCACGTACACAACTAAGGGTTGGAGCAACTAAGGCCATGTGAAAAACTAAATAAAGTTGTTTCTCTCTTAAAAAAAAAAAAAGGAAATTTCTAGCATCCAGTCCATTGTACCTGCTCTTGAAACTGCCAATGCACACCATAAACCCTTGGTCATAATTGCTGAGGATGTTGCTGGGGAAGCTCTAAGTACACATGTTTTGAATAGGCGAGAAGTTGGCCTCTGGTTGTAGCTGTCAACGCTCCAGGTTTTGGTGACAACAGAAAGAACCAACTTAAAGATAAGGCTATTGCTACTGTTGGTGTGGTGTTTGGTGAAGAGGATTTGACCTTAAATATTGAAGATGTTCAGCCTCATGACAGGAAAAGTCAGAGAGGTCATTGTCACCAAAGATGATGCTATGCTTTTGAAAGTATAAAGTGATAAAGCTCAAATTGAAAAGCGTATTCAAGAAATCACTGAGCAATTAGAAACCACAACTAGTGAATATGAAAAGGAAAAACTGAATGAACGGCTGGCAAAGCTTTCAGATGGAGTAGCTGTGCTGAAGGTTGGTGGGACACATGAATGAAAAGAAAAACAGAGCTACGGATGCCCTAAATGCTACAAGAGCTGCGGTTGAAGAAGGCCTTTTTCCTGGTGGGGGTTGTGCTCTGCTTCAGTGTGTTCCAGCCTTGGACTCACTAATGCCAGTTAGTGCAGATCAAAAAATTGGTATAGAAATCATTAAAAGAACACTAAAAATTCCTGCAATGATCACTGCCAAGAATGAAGGCTCTTTGATAATTGAGAAAATTCTGCAGAGTTCTTCAGAAGTTAGTTATGATGCTATGCTTGGAGATTTTGTGAATATGGTGGGAAAAGGAATAATTGATCCAACAAAGGTTGTAAGAACTGCTTTACTGGGTGCTCCTGGAGTCACTTCTCTGTTAACTACAGCAGAAGTTGTAGTCACAGAAATTCCTAAAAAAGAGAAGGACCCTGGAATGGGAGCAATGGGTGGAATGGGAGGTGGCATGTTCTAATTTGGTGAATAGTGCTTTCCCATTACTAATGAACTGTGAAGGAAGCTCAAGGAAGGGTTCCTCACCAATAACTTCAGAGAAGTCATTTGAAGAAAATGACTGAAGAGAAGGCTGGATGGGGTTTTAAGAAAATCACTATAACCATCAGTTACTGGTTTCAATTGACATTATATAATGGTTTATTGCTGTCATTGCCCATGTCTACAGATAATTTAGTTTGTACTTTTGAATAAAAAGACATTTGTACATTCCTGATACTGGGTGCATTTGTACATTCCTGATACTGGGTGCAAGAGCCATGTACCAATGTACTGCTTTCAACTTAAATCACTGAGGCATTTCTACTACTATTCTGCTAAAATCAGGATTTTAGTTCTTGACATCACCAGATGAGAAGTTCAGAAGCAGCCCTTTCTGTGGAAAATAAGAATAATTGTGTACAAAGTAGAGAAATATCCAATTATGTGACAACCTTTGTGTAATAAAAATTTGTTTAAGGTTTAAAAGTTTCTGAAGTTTGATTGCCAGAAGACTAACCTAAGAAAGATTTTTCTCATCAGAAGATTTTTTTATGCTAATGTTAATTTACAGGTGCTCTGCTTCAGGCTACCAGGCTGTGTCCAGTTTTCCTAATGAAACATTGGAGATGATCCTGCTTTTCCTTGTGCTGGGACACTGTTCAAGGATGGAAATTAACCCAACTAAGAATAGATAATGCTCCAAACATAAACAAATGGTAGCTATTGTGTGATTATTCAAAATACAAAAAGAAAGTTCTCAGACAGACATTTGTATGCCCCTGTTAGAGGAGCATTATTCACAAGAGCCATAAGGTAGGAACAAACAAATATGTATCAGTAAGATGAATAAACAAAATGTAGATATTCAAAAATAGAATATCATTCATCTTTAAAAAGAACTAAAATTCTGATATACGCAACAATATGGATATCAGTGAATAGAGTATGTTAAGTAAAAAAGAAGTCACAAAAAAACAAATGTTTTTCATTTCTTGTTTTTTATTGCTGTTTTTACCTATGTTTCTTTTTATTCTTTTTAGTTATTCATAACATTAGGATTCATTTGACATAATTATAAAATCATGTAATATAATTTGCTCTAATTTAGTATTTCCCCTTTCCTAAACCTCCTCCCTTCTCCTGTTACCTTCCCTCTACTCTACTGATCTTTCTGCTATTTACTTATAGCTTTATTTAAAAATTAGTGTCTTGGGGATATAGCAGATGTGATATTTACCGTGGTATATTCACATGCTCACACAGGAAAACTTGGTCACGTTCATTCCTCTGTTCTTCCTTTATCCTGCCCCTCAATCCCCTTCATCTACTCCGCTGATCTCTTCCACTTTAATGGTAACACCACACACAAATCTTTTTTCCTTTCTCTCTCTCAAAACAACAAATGTATGACTCCACTCATACAAGATATCTGGAATACTCAAATTCATGGGGACAGAAAAGGTAGTGTTACCGGAGCCTGGGGTGGGGGCGGGGTGGAGAGAACACGGAGTACTTGTTTAATTGGCATTTCAGTTTGGGATTGTTTTAGTCTGCTTTTCACTGCTGTGATGAATGACCTTACAATAACAACTTCAGGAGGAAAAGGTTATTTGGAGGGCTCACCGTTTCAGAGGTATTAGTCCACAGGAGGGCAACTCCATTCCTCAGGCTGGAGGTGAGTTGGTACAGCAAGGCAGCAGGCATGGCTCCAGAGAGACAAGCAGCTGAAGGCATCACCAGGGAAGCAGAGCAGAGAGTGAAACTCCATGCCAGAAGCAGAATATAGACCCCAAAGGCAAGCCCCTAATGACCCACCTCCTCCTCCTCCAGCCACACCCAACCAGCCTAAAGTTGCCATTTAATCTCTCTGGGAATTAACTCACTGATTAAGAAAAGGCTTTTCTTTTTTTTTTATTGAGAAATTTATTTGTTGAACAATCATATAAGTTTTTAACAAAATATCATATGAATATAGATTCTGAAGATTGGATTTAGCCCCAAGAGTGCCCCCCCATTACCCACCCTTATCCCTCCCCTCCCCTTTCCAAAACATTTCTAAAAGTATATTAGGTTGTATAACATTACAACTTATCTGGATTTAACATGTGATAATGACCAGGGTCTAGTTCCAGCCTCCACAGATGAGTGAAGACATTTGACCCTTGGTTCTCTGGGTTATGCTTATTTCACTCAGCATAATTTCTTCCATAGCCATCCATTTACCTTCAAAGACTGCAATACCATTGTTTCTAATTGCTGTGTAAAATTCCATGGTATATATGTACCACAGCTTTTGGATCCATTCATCCAGTGAGGGAAATCTGGGTTGTTGCCATAATTTTGCTATTGTAAATTGAGCTGCTATGTACATAGATATTGCTGTGTCCTGTAATGTGCTGATTCTAAATCCCCTGGAAAAATACCTAGGAGAGTAATAGCAGGACCATATGGTGGGCTCATCCCTAGTGTTTTGAGGATTCTCCACACTGCTTTCCAGAGCAGCTGTACCAGACTGCAGTTCCACCAACAGTGTGTTAGTGTGCCTATCTCTCCACAGCCCCTCCAGCATCTATTATGCTTATTTTCTTCATCTTTGCCAATTTGACTGGAGTGAGGTGATATCTTAAAGTAGTTTTCATTTGCATTTCTCTGATCACTAGTGATTTAAAGCACTTTCTCATGTATTCATTGGCCTGATCACTGTCATCTGTTGAGAAGTTTCTGTTTAGCTCTTTGGCCAATTTATTGATTGGGTTGTTTGTGGTTTTGAAGTTGAGATTTTAGAGAATTCTGTGGATTCTGGATATGAGGCCCCTGTCAGAGGAATCACAGCCCATGATTCTCTCCATTTCTGTAGGAAACCTCTTGACTCTTTTGATTGTTTCCTTGGCAGTGCAAAAGCTCTTTAGCTTTATGGCATCCCATTCACTGATTTTTTACTTTACTTCCTTCACTTTAGGAGACATGTTGAGAAAGTCTCTGCCTACTCCCAAATGCTGAAGTATTGGACCTAATTTGTCTTCCATCAGTTGCAAGGTAGCTGGTTTAGTTCCTAGCTCCTTGATCCATTTTGATTTGATTCTCATGCAAGGAGAAAGATATGGGTCTAATTTCAACTTTCTGCAAGTGGCTGACCAGTTTGCGTAGCACCATTTGTTGAAGAGGCTGTCTCTCCTCCATGTCATATTTTGTCCCCCTTTGTCAAAAATCAGAGAATATCACTTGGAGCATTAATCAAAGACAGATCCAGCTGAAACTTCACTATGTGAAGCAAGGAAGGAGGTGAGTCTGAACTTCCCATCCCTCACCCTCATTACACACTCAAGAGGAAGTAAAGGATCCTGATGTTGAAGGAAGGGAATCCTCTTGTTCTCCCTTTTCCTCTGTCCTTGTACTACACTACATGAATCCCTCCGACTTTGATCCTGACTGCATCTTTCACACATCATATGCTATCTCAAAGATCAACTATCCCTCCATAACAGTTAAAACTAATGCAGTAAGCAGTCTCATCTGTGGCCATTAGAACACTCTATCTGGAATTGGAATGAGATTAGAAACATATGTTGAGGTCCAGTCTTCTACACAGACCCACTTGTCTGATCCTCACGCTGGTCCCTCTGTTGACATCTCATCTGGATGGCAGACTCAGGTAAGTTTCATGCAAGGATTTCTCCATCATCCCAAAATATTTTGTGTGTAGACATTCTTTTCTGTTCTTTCTTAGTGATTTTAAAGCAGCTTTTAAATTTCAAAAATAAAAAAATAAAGTTATCATCCCAGGACACCCAATCCCAAGGACCACATCCAGAACTGAGCCGACCTACCCAGCAGTCACACAGCCCCCAGAGAACCTCAATTCAGAGAAAATGAGAAATCACACTAGAAAAGGTTCACCTCAAACACACAACTCTCGCTATGAAGAAGCCCACTGACATGGAAAGGGATGAAAATCTAGAAAAAATCACCAACAATTTGATGTTTACTAAAACGAACAATGAACTAAAAGAAGATTTAATGAAGGGAATAAATGAGAAAACTCAAGAGATGAAAAACTGCATTATCAAAGAAATAGACATACTGGGGGGGAAAGTAACAGAGCTGAAATCTTCAGTCAATCACATTAGAGGAACGATGAAAGAATTTAATAATAGACTAACTTCTATGAAAAACAGAACCTCAGCTCTTGAAGAAAAACTTTCAACAGTGAGGATAGACTGAGTAAACTTGAGTGTATAGATGACAAAAAAGAAAAAAAAACTCATACATCACAAGCAAAATTTTCAAAATACCTGGGATGAAATCAGAAGAAACAATCTAAGAGTAATTGGGATACAAGAGAAACCCAAAATGCAAATGAACGATGTAAAGACTATTCTTTTATTAAGAAACTTAGTTATTGTACAATCAAAATGCATATAAAGTAACAATATGATATGCATATATTCTTAAATCAGATTTACCCCCTAGATCCCTCCCTATTTTCCCTCCTTCTCCCCTCTCTCACCTTCTCCCTCCCCCCTCCTTCCCAATACATATCTATGATTGCCCTAGATCATGTGAGAATATTTTTAACGAAATAGTTAAAAATGAAAATCTTTCACATATTAGAATAGAGTCAGATATACTCATCCAGGAAGAGTATAGGACACCAAATAGGCCTAATTAAATGAGAAGCTCACTGAAACACATAAAATTCAAAAATATGTAACAGGGAAGTCAAGGAAAGAATATTAAAAGCTGCAAAGGAGATGCATCAAATCACATTCAGAGGCAAACTATCAATAAGGATCACCACTGACTTTTCAACTCAGACCCTAGAAGCAAGAGATCATGGAAGGAGATATTTCAATCTCTGAATGACCACAAATTACAGCCAAGAATACTATACCCAGCAAAACTCAGTTTCAAATTTGAAGGGGGAAATAAGAACATTTCACAATAAGATCAAGCTCGCAGCATTCATGAACAGAAAACCAGCATTACAAAGAATTTTCAAAGATAAACTACAAAATAGAAGAACAAGCAAACAATCCTCAAAGCCCACAGAGGAAATTCAATAAAAGTACACACTGTCAAAGGACAATCAAGATAGCACAGAATGACAAATGAAATATATTGACTATGAGCCACAAACAAATAACTATTCTAACACTGAATGTGAATGGTCTCAATGCACCAATTAAAACACACAGATTAGCAGATTGGATCAAAAAACAAAATTCAAAAATATGTTGCTTACAAGAGACCCACTTTACAGCTAAAGACATCCACAGATAGAAGGTAAAGGGATGGAAAAAAAAACCTACGAGGCTTACGGCTCAAGAAAGCAAGCTGGTGTCATGATCCATATATCCATCAAAGTAGATTTCAACCATATATTAATCAGAAGAGATAAAGAAGTCCACTACACCATAGGAAAGGAAAAATACATCAAGAAGATATAACCATAATAAATCTCTATGCTCCAAGCATGAATGCTCCCAAGTATGTGGAAAATTACTCCAGGACATAAAACTATCACCAATAGACAGATTGTCAAAGAAAGAAAAAATAAAGAGATCTCCAGCCTAAACAACACCAAATCAAATGGATTTAACAGTCGTCTATAGACTATTCCACCAAAAATTGGCTGGGTTTACCATCTCCTCAGCAGTGCATTGTTCTTTCTTCAAAATACACCATATTCTAATTCAAAAAGGAAATCTCAGCAAGTATAAAATGTAAATATTATTACATGTATCCTATCAGATCATGATGCCATGATCCTAGCAATTAACAGCAAACATTGTAACAGAAAATACATGTATACATGGAGATTGAACAACACCCTATTAAATGAAGAATAGATCCAAGAAGATATGAGAACAGAAATTAAGAAATTTCTGGAAGCAAACGAGAATGAAGACAAAACATACAGAACACCTCTGAGACAGGATGAAAGCTTTTTTTTTTTTAAAGAAAGAAGGACAGTGAGAGAGAGAGAGAGAGAGAAACAGAATCAATTTTTATTGAATTTTTCACATGGCCTTCATTGCTCCGACACTTAGTTGTGTGTATGTGGGTGCTGGAGTTTGAATCTGTGCACGTGCGCATGCTGGGCAAGTGCCATAACCACCAAGTCACCACTCCAGCCCCACAGGAAAGCATTTTAAGGGGAAAATTCATAGCTCTGAGCATCTACGTCGGGTGAGATCATGAATAAATAAGCTTATGCTACACTTCAAATCCCTACAAAAGGAAGAACAAAGTAACCCCAAAGCCAGAAGAAGGCAGAAAAAAATCAAGATTAAAGCTGAAATTAACAAAATCGAGAAAAAAAAACAATAAAAAGAGTCAACAAAACAAAGAACTGGTCCTTTGAAAAAACTAAACAAAATTGACAGAATCCTACCCAATTTCACTAAAAGAAGGAAAAAATTGAAGCAAATCCACAAAATCACTAAAAAAAGGGAGCAATTACCACTGACTGCATGGAAATCCAATGGCTATCAGAATACATTTTGAAAAACTATACACCTCAAAATTAGATAATCTGAAAGACATGGACAATTTCTAGACAAATACAACATCCCCAGATTGACACAGGAAGATATTGAAAGCCAAAACAGCTCAATAACAGGCACTGACATCCATATAGCAATTAAAAGCCTTCCAAAGAAGAAAAGTTCATGACCTGATGGATTCTCTGCTGAATTTTACCACACCTTTGAGGAGGAGCTCACACCTCTCCTTATAAAGCTATTCCAAGAAATTGAAAAGGAGAGAACTCTCCCAAATACTTTTCATGAGGCAACCATACCTCTGATAACAAAACTCAACAAGGACATATAAAAAAAAGAAAACTACAAACCAATATCCCTGTTGAACATTGACACAAAAATCTTTAATAAGTTTCCAGCAAACCACATTCAAAAACACATCAAGAAGATAATTCATCACAATCAAGTGGACTTAATTCCTGTTAGGCAAGGCTGGTTCAGCATACACAAATCAATAAATGGGATTCATCACTTAAACAGAATTAAGGACAAAAACTACTTGATCTTCTCAAATGATGCAGAAAAGATCTTCAATGAAATCCAGTACCTATTTATGCTCAAAACTCTAGAGAAGATAGGGAACAAAGGAACTTAACTATGTAAAGGCCATATATACCAAACCCTCAGCTAGTATAATACTAAATGGAGAAAGGTTGAACTCATTTCCACTGAACTCAGGAACAAGACAAGGCTGCCTGTTTTCACCACTTTTATTCAATATAGTCCTCAAGACCCTGGCTGAAGCAATCAGGCAAGAGGAAGAAATCAAGGGAAGAAGTCAAACTATCCCTTTTTGCTGATGACATGATCCTACATCTGGAAGATCAAAAAAAAAACTCCACCAAAAAACTGCTTGAGCTTATAAACAGATTTAGCAAAGTGGCAGGCTACTAAATCAAGACCCACAAATCAAAAGCTTTCCTAAATGCTAACAATACTAGGGCACAAGAAGAAATCAGGAAATTGGTCCCATTCACAATATCATCAAAAAGAATAAAATACTTGAAAATTCATCTAATAAGGGAAGTAAAAGACCTCTACAATGAAAATTATCAAGCACTGAAGAAAGAAATGAAGAAGATCTGAGAAGATGGAAAGATGTTCCATGTTCTTGGTTAGACAGCACTATACAGATTCTATGCAACCCCCATCACGATATCAAGGTCATTCTTTATAGATATAGAAAAAGCAATCCTCAAATTCATTTGGAACAACAAGAAACCCAGAATAGAGAAACAATACTAAGGAAGAAATATGAAACAGGTGGTTTTGCAATACCAGATCTAAAATTATACTGTACAGCTGCAGTATTAAAAACATCATGGTACTGGTATCAAAATAGGAACAAAGACCAATAGAATTGAATAGAAGACTCTGAGACAAACCCACAAATCTTTAAACATCTGATATGTGACAAAGGAATCAAAATGTAACATGGAGGAAAGACAAACCTATTCAATAAATTGTGCTGGATAAAGTGGAAAGCCACTTGCAGGAAGTTGAAATTAGATCCTTACCTCTCACCTTGCACAAAAATCAAATCAAAATGGACCAAAGAACTAGGAATTAACAGCTATTATACAACTTCTAGAAGAAAAATTAGGAGCAACACTCCAGAATATAGGAGTTGGCAAAAATTTTCTCAACAAGACTCCTAAAGCAGAAGTATTAAAGTCAAGAATTAATGAACGTAGGGTTGGGGATTTAGCTCAGTGGCAGAGTGCTTGCCTAGCATGCGCAAAGCCCCGAGTTCAGTCCTCAGCCCTGGGAAAAAAAACCAAAAACAACAAAAAAAAAGAATTAATGAATGTAATGTCATTAAATCAAAAAGCATATCCACACATACACACACAGACACACACATACACACACACACACATACATTTATAACTGTTATGGGGAAAATATAGAAAAATCAAGAGACTGAGTTATGCGCAATGTAGGGGGTGACTGGATTAGGATGAGATGCACATCATAGTGTTACTTTATATGTGTTTATCTTTGTATAATAACTCAACTCCTTAATAAAGAATAAAAAGAGTTATCAGATGCAAGCTTTTTAGGCAAGGGTAAGTTGGCCCTGGTGTCTGTAGTTTTTATATTTCAAATGTGTCTGCATTTGGGCTCTTACTCAGTGACAGTTCCCAGACCTAAGGCCTTTTGTTGTTGTTACTGTTTTGTTTTTGTTTTTGTTTTGAGAGGGAGGGACAGTGAAAAAGAAAGACAGAATCAATTTTATTTATTTTTTCATCTGGATTTTGTTTCTCCAACACTTAGCTAGGTACGTGGTACTGGAGTACAAACCTGCATCCTTGTGCATGCCAGGCAAGAGCAACAACCACTGAGCCACTGCTCCAGCCCACCTAAGGCCTTTTGTGGGGAGCAAAACTATCCAATTTGAACTGGTGTAAGAAACCATTTGGGATTGGTTTGGCTCAATCTAGAAACAAGCCATTCATTAGAGCACTGCATTTGGCAGCAATTTCACCCATAAAAGGTTTACAGTATCAATTTCCCATGGGAACTTTAGGGAGATAACTGATAAGAATAAAATGAAATAACATACGAGCTAGCTCCTTGTTCAGTGCCTGGTACAAATATTAGTGCCTGGGTGAATTTGAAAATTAGTGATAACTTCTTTTATTAAAGAAGTTTGAAAGCATTGTTCTGTGCTTAATAACAGTGTTGCCTGGGGTATTGTTTGCTGCTTTATTTGCTTGTAGGCAACCAGCCCATAACAGTAGATCTATCCCAAATAGACCTAACTCCTGGGTTGGGGGAAGAAAGCACACACAGGGCTTGTACACCCAAATAATTGAATTCTGTCTTGAAAAATATAGGTAGTTTTCATAAAAATATTTTTTGTTTAAAATATATTTGATAATTCTTAGAGGAATATAACTGTTTTCCCGGTTTTAATATCAGTTAAATATTATAGACATAATGCACATAAATAAAATCTCTTTAGGATCCTCAATGATTTTGAAGAGTGTAAAGGAGCTCCGAGAGTGCAAAGTTTGATAATTACTGATTTAGCTGAATATAAAATTATGAATTCAAAAGATTTTTCATTTAATGCATTGGAAATGTTAGCGCATTGAATTCATGCATTTCATGCCATTAAAGATGTTTGTCATTAATTTTCTTCCTGTTCCCTTATGTGTGATTTGTTCTTTGTCTCCAGAAGCCTTTAGGATTTCCCTCTAGTTTTCTGTTGTTCTTGAATTTTATTATAGTATATCTAAGTGTTTCTTCTCATCTATTCTTTTTTGTAATCTATGAATTATTTCTTACATCCTCACACTTGGGGAAATTTTCCATATTTATTTCTTAAAATATTTATTCTCCTCTACTAATTTTTTCCTTTCTTTTCAAGCCTCATGTTTATTATACTCTCCATATTTCTATATTTTTATGTCTTCATGATTAATAGTAGTTTTTTAAGGTAATCATATAAAGTTGTGTTTCATTCTTTGCATTTTTAAAAAACAAGATCTCACTGTATTTTCCAGGCTGGTCTTGAACTCACAATCTTCCTGTCTCCACCTCTAGAGGTAGCTGGGATTACAGGTGTATACCACTGCACCTCACTTCTTTGCCATTTTAATTTTAGTTCTTTTTCTTCAATTATTTCTGATTAATTTATTGTGAAAAATCACAAACAGAAAGAAGAATACATAAAATATAAATATCTAGTAGAACAAATTATTAAAACATAATCCTCATAGGGACCTACATTTATATGGCCATTTTTGGTTTAATACTCTGATGTCTCCGTCTAGGAATTCTTAAAGAATAATAATAATAATTTTAAGCCAGATGCCCCACATTTTCATTTGGCACTGACTCCACAAATCAGGTAGTCTGACTAACTATGTAGCCACTGCCTACGCAAAGAAACAGGAATTTCATCACACTTAAGAAGTCCCCAAAATGTCCCTTACCAATTACAATTTTTTCTTCCCTCCCTGGTAACTACTTCATTGTTTTTCTTATAATTTTAATACCTGGGTATGATCCTAAGTACTATAGCTTTATTTTCCCATTGTGACACATTAATAGAAAGTAGTCCAATAAAGTCATTAAAATTTTAATTATGAAAACTGTAATTCTCTGTTCCTGATAAAACGGTTGATTATCATAGGCTCTGACTTCTTTCCCCAACCCAATCCTGAAGATGTAACACAGAAAAGAAACATAAATGGAGGTAGGACCTTAATGTAAAAGGAAGGCGGCGGTGGGGGGGGGAAGCCTACACTACACTAAGTGCCTGTTGCAATGGTGCCCCCTTATAAGTAGGATTCCTGCAGACACTGAACAAATGATCTCATAGAAAGCATAGGGGTGATAAATGTCAAGGAAAAAGTACCCAGTAGAATGAAAGCACATATGGAATTTAATCAATCTTGCATTGTCAGAGAAAGATTCCCAGAGGTGAATTTTACTCTTCGCTGGAAAGGATGAAAAGGAATTGCCTGCAATGCACCTGGGACAGAGCACACCACTGCCAACGAATTCCAAGACTGTATGTAGCACAGAAAGAGGTGCAGATACGCTTGGAGATGTGAGCAGGGGCCAGACTAAACCAGTTTTATCCCAACAGCAATGATTTTAAGATCAGTTGATGTGATACAATTAGGATTTAAATTATCGTTTGAATAGAGCAGAGAATGGATTGAAAGACAAAAGAAGAAATGGAGAAACCAAGAAGATGGTTACTGCTATAGTTTAGTTGAGGTATGTTTAGTTGAGGTATGTTGATAGCCTGCCTAGGGCAGTGTCAGTAAAGATAGAGTCAGAAATGTTTGTAAGATTATAAAAAGTAAAATAGCCTCATGGTTGTGGGAATTAACATAGAATGATTTATCCAGATCAAGAACAACCCCTCACTTCCTGACTTACACATCTGAATGAAGAGCTGTATAATTTACTGAGTTGAAAAACCTAAGAGAACACATGGGGGTCAGAGGTCTAAATAATGCTCTTTGTTCTGTTTAGATATAGTGATTTTAGTTTCTTTTGAGACATCCAATGAAGATATTGAGTAAGCAGTTTGGACCTCATCTTTCTTGCTGTTTCTAATCTTAGTACTTTATCATTTAAAAAAACAAGGAGAAAAGACAGAAAAACCAATATCCTCTTCATTACACACCTTTCTTATTCCTTAATCCTTTCTCCATTTCCCAAGGAAATTAATGATGCAAAAGGCACCATTCTCACTGGGATAGCCTCATTTTCACACATGATTGCATAAATTCTTTTTTTATTTTTAGAATTAATTCTCTCTTTAATTTTTTATTTGCTTGACATACTCTTACATATTGGAGGGGATTGTTGCTACATATTCATCTCCATGAATTCGTAACTCTTCCTCCTGGATGCACAAAATTTCATTGAACACTGAAGAGCTTATTGAGAACAATGAAGACACCATACAGAGAGATCTTTCTTACTGAAGAACAATTAGTAGAATGTTATAAATGAAATCAAACACGTGGTCAGGTGTGGGTGAGCAAGGCAGAAATTTTAGTTCAACCAAATGGCAAAAGAAAAACTCATGCCTTGCAAGGAAGTGAAGGGTTTTTAATTCCAACTTAATACAATACTGCCCTTTGCTCTAATTGGAGGAGCTCAGGTGCACAGTCTTCCTGATTGGCTATGATTAGGTGGAGGCAGGTGCAAAGAGGGAGAATGGGGGTGGGGGTCACCACATACCTGCCGAGGGTCGGAGTGATTCATTAAAGTTCACCAGAAGAGGATGGGTGGGTACCGGAAGGGGTCCGTGGAAAGAGGTGGGCATACACAGGTGGGCATACACAGGTGGGGGAGTTAATCTTCAAAAGAGGAGGGGGATAAAATGGAGATAGTAGATTATACATCACAATCTTTCACGTTTGACAGAAAAGACATACATCTTACAAGAAGAATATGACTTACCACAATAATTTTAAAAAAACAATATGTGTATTACTTTTCCTTAAAAAGCTACTGATGCAATTCTGTGTGAATTTAATGCTTAAACTAATTATTAATAATTTACAAGTTCTCATCATATTATTATACTAATAAAGCAAGATATAACTTCCATAGCATCAGGGATTGGTGTTAAATGAGGGCCACTCACCACAGGGTGGATGGTAATCAATCTAAGGTGTGAGTGTGCTAGCCAAGATCTATTCACGCTTCAAGCAGTTCTTTTGTTATTCTAATAGCATGTCCCTTATAGAAGCATACTTTTCTTCCTTACTGTTTCTGTTTCTCCTTGCATGACACATTAAATTCTCTTAGCACCAGTTACTAATTAATTATCAACAAGCTAAAATCTGTTTAAATGCCCAAAGAATGTGTACAGTAGGTTTACAGCTGTACATCCAACAGAGTTTATAAGCTTGTTGCCAATGATTTAAGAACCTTCCATATGCTCAAAGGACATCATTTGAGTAAAATGTAAAATTTCTCATTATTTCCACCTATAAAATGTCCAGCAGACATACTAATTTTAAGAACATATAGTAATGTAACAGATGTCAGGTGGTCTACTAACTAGGAGACACAAAGTCCTTCCTTGAAGGAATTATTCTTTTTGGCATTACCATATTTCATTATTTATGAGATCATATCACTAAATAAGAAACAACAGTATATTATCAGAGTTTCTTCTCTGCCCTAAATTCTTAATTTGGCATTTTCCTTGATATCTTGTTTAATCCTTACAATAACCTATGAGTTGCGTTTTATCTGCCTGTTACAAAAACAAGAACAGAACATATTTTAAAATGTGCCTCAAGTCACACAGATCAATAAATAACAGAGACATAAGTTAATTCCTTGTGTTTGGACTACAGACCTTCTATTGGATATAACAGTAAGGAACAGCTGGTAATTTGAATATATTATAAATCCTAGAAAAAGAAATCATCCATTGACAAAGATTTCCCACCAGATTTTCACTTCTAGTCAACTCTGGATCATAGGATACAGAAAACAGAAATTACTTAAATCATGGATCTTGGAAAAGGCTCCAAATTGTTTCAGTTCATTTTCTTATTTGGTGTGAAAAAAGTGTTTAAGTTTCCCAGAACTAATTCCACAAAATCTAACAGTACTACAGGAGAATAATAACCAGAGTGGTGTAAATGTTGCATATAGGCAAATGTCCTAGAATTTTTCCCTTCTTTCCCTTTATGGTCAATAAGGAATCAGATATTTCCTCAGGGCATAATAGCACCAAATAGAACCACATTTTTATTATTGCTTTCTTTTTGCTCATTTTACTGTCAAAACTAATTGCTTCATCTCTATTTCAACCTCCTTTTTTCCTAGAGTTTTTGGCTTTTAATTTTTTTATCTTTCCATATAAATCTAGACTCCCTTGTCTATTTCATAAATTAGAATAATTCAGCATACTAAATGAAGATTTAAATATTATGAGCCCTGAAAAAGTTCAATTAGTTAGAATGCCCCAGTATATAGTTTACCTTCTCAGAAATACCAATTTACTGGACCTTTGTAGATGATCTTCTTGGTAACCAACTCTAGCATATTTCCATTGTTCTCATCTCTTTTACTTCATCCTGATTTTTTAAAGTGCATTCATGTTAGCATGTGTTATTTTTAATTTTTGCGCTGCTGCTAATACAGTCTTCATTCTTTTATTCATTTTCTTGCATTATTTCTGCTCCATTTCAGTTCTTTCTATTGTCTCAATTGATTTATTATATTTTCTTCAAGTGTTTCATATCTATAAATTTGTTCTTTTTCACATAATTTTTATTGTAAAGTTCAAATATTCAATTTGAAAGGTACAGTACAATAAACACCCATACCTGCCACCTAGTTTCAAAAATTATTAACATTTGTCATAATTGCTTTACCTACTGTCTGTTTTGAACATGTATGAGCCATTTGAAAATCAAAAGCAGGTATCATAGCCTTCAGTCTTAAGTACTTGTGCATACAGCTTTTAAGAGTAAGCACAATCAGTTATATGAACACCTTGTCATTATCTTACCTTAAGGTCATGGTATTTTAATAGGAAAGTTTTATATTATTATTATTATTATTATTATTATTATTATTATTATTCTTGAATAAGAAACAATAGCATATTACTGGAGTGTCTTCTCTGCCCTAGAGTCTAAATCAGGTGTTTCCTACAATATCTTGTTTATATTATCTTTTTTGCATTCATCTAAAACAAAATTTGCTTTCATACTTGTACTTCTCAAATCAGAATCTAATCTGGTTTCATACATTTCTTTTGGTTATTATGTCTCTTCAGTCTCTCTTATCTAAAGCAGACTCCCACTCTTCTCCCTATGGCCCTGAGTTTTGGAGAACTATGACCAGTTATTTTGTAGGATGCCTGTAGCTTCCTTGTCGTATCTTTTAATCTATTCTGCTATTCCTTTATTTCCTATTTTGAATTATTCTTTCTTTTCTGGACAAACTCAATTTATACATGAGGTGTCATTTTTTATGTCCTTCAGGTATTCTGCTTTCCAATATCTTATTTAGAGATGGTACATCAATTTTCATCCCTAAGTCTCTGTACATCTTACAGGTGTACAGATGAAAGTCAATAAGCATCCTTAATCCATTAAGCCCCATTGTCCCAAATGTAAGACACCTATAAAAACTTAAATTGAGCAACAAATATACCACTTATGGTATATATATACATAGAGATAGATAGATAGATAGATAGATAGATAGATAGATAGATAGATAGATAGATATAGATATATCTGTTTCCATTCATGTGGAAATGTGTGTGTGTGTATATGATGTATAAGCTCTAGATTATTGTTTCCAACCTATTTTAATGCAACAATATCAGTTTTGTTGAAATATTCATAATGGAACTTAATAAGTTAATAGAAATTACTTTCCTACAAAGCTGATCCTCTGTTGTGTAAATAGATCGGTTCTGTGACGATACTCTTGGGATCCGAGAATTGTGAAAGTTGTCCTGGTCTGGGATCAGGTCGTAAGTGGTAAGGACTGTAGAGGCACATGGTCTCCTATCAACACCATCTTCTACTCCATTCCTTGAAACAGAATGTGCCCCAGTCAAAATTTTCCCTATTTCTCCTTGATCTTTACTGCATTATGTTAAAATTTACTTTTTAATCCACTTACTTACATTTTGAAATCTGTCCTTTCTTTACAGGAGTCAACTCTGAATGTCCTCCTTTAAGTAACATGGTTCAAATGATATTGCTTCTAGGAGATATTCTTTATCTGTAAAATGCAATTTAGCTGTTTGATAGTTTCATTATAGGTATATTTTTCTCCATATTTGGTTCAATATTTGGTTCATTTCTGCAGGTTTTGGGGAGAAAAATAAGGCAAAACTGCAGTTATTCTATCATCTTTATAGAAATGTCTCTAATTTAAGTATTTAAATTCTTGATTTAATATTTATTAAGATATTGATTAAACATAGGATATATGCAGAGGCAGAGCTATCATATTACGTATAGCATACTACTGAATATCTTTTTTTTATTAGAAGTATATAGAGACACAATTGAGGGGGAAACTTTGTCAAACCATCAGTAATCAATGTATATATACTTTGTTATCAGGCGTAATGCCAAAACATGGATGACCACCTTGGGTTTCACCTGTTGCCATTTCCCCCAGAAGAACTTTTGCGTTAAATGGGTATCTTGTGGAGGAATGAAATCTGCTTCTGAGATGGTTCCCACATATTCCCACTCTCCAGTCTCCTATGAGTTCTTCATCCACCCTCCACCCTCCCCATCCCCCTCCATATGCCTCCAAAGTATCCTAGGGAGCCATCCCCCTATTACGCTGAGAATCATACAATCTGAAGTTATTGTTAGGTTAGCCATCTAACTTAATGCTTCCCCATGTATTATAGCTTCCACAGATGAGAGAAACCATTCGGCCCTTTAGTCTCTGAGATTGGGATACTTCACTTAGCATAATTCTTTCCATCTCCATCCATTTGATATCAAAAGCCATAATATCGTCTTCTCTAATGGCCAAGTAGTTATCCATTGTACATATGTACCAAAGCTTTTCTATCCACTCATCAAGTGAGGGGCATCTGGGTTGGTTCCATAATCTAGCTAGAGTAAATAGAGCTGCTATAAACATTGAGGAAGTCACATCACTATAATATGCTGATTATAATTCTTTTGGGAAAATACCCAGGAGTAGGATAGCTAGGTCATAAGGTGGTTCCATCCTTAATTTTTTGAGGATTCTCCACACTGCTTTCCATAGTGGCTGAACCAGTTTGCAGTCCCACCAGCAGTGTAACAGTGTTCCTCTTTTCCCACAGCCCCTCCAGCATCTGTCGTTGTTTGTATTTTTCATTTTTGCCATTCTAACAGGAGTGAGGTGGTATCTCATTGAAGTTTTGATTTGCATTTCCCTGATAGCTAATGATGTAGAGCATTTTCTCATATATTTAGGGGCTTTCTGGACTTCCACTGGAGAGAAGTTCCTTTTGAGTTCTTTAGCCCATTTATTGATTGGACTATTTGTGAGCTTGGTTTTTAGTTTCTTTAGTTCTTTTTATAGTCTGGATATTAGCCCTCTGTCCGAGGTATGACAGGCAAAGGTTTTCTCCCATTCTGTAGGTTCTCTCTTGATGCTCTTGACTAGATCTTTAGCTGTGCAAAAACTTTTTAGTTTAATTGCACCACATTCATTTAGTCTTGATTTTACAGCTTGAGACATGGGAATTTTGTTAAGGAAGTAGCTGCCGACTCCTATATGCTGTAGTGATGACCCTACTTCTTTTTCTAGTAAGTTTAAATTGTTGGCTTAATATCCAGGTCTTTGACCCATTTTGATTTAATTTTTGTGCAGGGTGAAAGATAAGGATCCAGCTTCAGTTGTCTACATATGGCTGACCAGTTTGTCCAAGACCATTTGTTGAACAAGCTATCTATACTTTTGCCCCCTTTATCAAATATCAAATAGTTAAATATATGGGGGTTTGTCTCAGGATCTTCTATTCTGTTCCACTGAACTTCGGTTCTGTTTTGATACCAATACCATTGCTGTTTTTTTTTTTTTTAAAGAGAGAGGGACAGTGAGAGAGACAGAGAAAGACAGAAACAACTTTATTGAGTTTTTCACATGGCCTTAGTTGCTCCAACACTTAGTTGTATACCTGGTGCTGGGATTTGAACCTGGGTCCCCGTGCTTGCCAGGCAAGCGCCGAAACCGCTGAGCCACCGCTCCAGCCCTACCATGCTGTTTTTGCTACAACAGCTCTGTAGTATAATTTCAGGTCAGGGATTGAGATACCCCCTACTTCTTCCCTCCTGTAGAGTACTATTTTGGCTAGTCTGGGTCTCCTGTTATTCCATATGAACTTGAGAACTGCTTTTTCCATATCTGTGAAGAATGCCATAGGTATCTTGATGGGGATTGCATTAAATCTGTGTAGGGCTTTGGGTAGAATGGCTATCTTTATTATATTGATTCTGCCTAACCATGAACATGGAATGTTTTTCCATCTACTCAGGTCTTCTGTACTTTCTTTTTTTAGTGTTTGATAGTTTACTTTGTAGAGGTCCTTAACATCCTTTGTAAGGTTAATGCCCAAGTATTTCATTTTTTTGGAAGCGATGGTGAATGGACAAGATTTCCTGATTCTTTCTTCTGCAGATTTGTTGCTGGAGTAAAGAAACGCTAGTGATTTGCTGGAGTTGATCTTGTAGCCAGCTACTTTGCTGAAAACACCTATAAGCTCTAGGAATTTCTTGGTTGATGTTAATGGGTCTTCTAGGTATAGAATCATGTCATCAGCAAACAGAGATAACTTAACTTCCTCTTTTCCTATACAAATACCTTTGGTTTCCTTGTCTTGCCTGATACCTCTGGCAAGGGTTTCAAGGACTATATTGAACAAGAGTGGGGAGAGCGGACAGCCTTGTCTAGTACCTGAATTCAGTGGAAATGCTTTCAGTTTTTCTCCATTGAGGATAATGTTGGCTATGGGTCCGTCATAAATGGATCTGACATAATTGAAGTATCTTCCCTTGATCCCTATCTTTTCCAAAGTTTTGAGCATAAAGTGGTGTTAAATCTTATCAAATGCCTTCTCTGCATCAATTGAGATGATTATATGATTTTTGTTTTTAATTCTGTTTATGTGGTAAATTACATTTATTGATTTGCATATGTTGAACCAGCCTTGTTTTCCTGGAATGAAGCCCACTTAATCATAATGGATTATCTTTTTAATGTGCTTTTGTATCCGATTAGCTAAAATTTTATTAAGGATTTTTACATCAATGTTCATCAGGGAAATTTGTTTGTAGTTTTCTTTCCTTGATGTGTCTTTGTTGGGCTTTGGAATCGGTGTAATGTTTGCTTCATAAAAAGTGTTTGGGAGTGATCCCTCTCTATCAATTTCCTGGAAGAG
This sequence comes from Aplodontia rufa, assembly GCA_004027875.1. Classification (NCBI taxonomy): domain Eukaryota; kingdom Metazoa; phylum Chordata; class Mammalia; order Rodentia; family Aplodontiidae; genus Aplodontia; species Aplodontia rufa. Next base: position 27,230 of record PVKS010002007.1, on the reverse strand, counting down.
CTTGAAGAGGATCTGTGTTAGTTCTTCTGTGAAGGCTTGGTAGAATTCTGCCATATATCCATCTGGACCTGGGCTTTTCTTTTTTGGGAGAGCTTTGATTGCTGCTTCAATTTCGCTTTCCATGATAGGTTGGTTGGGGTTTTCAACGTCCTCCTGTGTTAAAGAGGGATGTCGTGTGTGTCCAAGAACCTGTCCATGTCCTCAAGGTTATCAAATTTGGTGGAGTATAAGTTTTCAAAATAGATTCTGATAATCTTCTGTATCTTGGATGAGTATGTGGTGATATCCCCATTTTCATCTCTGGTTTTGTTCATTTCCTTCATTTCATTCTTCCTTTTGGTGAGGTTGGCAAGGGGTCTGTCGATTTTGTTGACTCTTTCAAAGAACCAACTCTTAGTTTCGTTAATAGATTGTGTCGTTTTTTTGTTCTCAATTTCATTGATTTCAGCTCTGATTTTGGTAATTTCCTGTCTTCTGTTAGATTTAGGGTTGGACTGTTTCTCCTTTTGTAGTCATTTGAGTTGAAGCATAAGGCTATTAAACTGATCTTTCTAGATTTTTGATGTATGCACGCAGTGCTATAAATTTACCTCTTAAGAAAGCCTTCATACTGTCCCAGAGGTTTCGGTATGTTGTTTCCTCATTCTTCTTCAATTCCAAAAACTTCTTAATCTCTGTTCTCATTTCTTCTTTTACCTATCCTTCGTTTAAGAGGGAATTATTCAATTTCCAAGTATTTGAACAGTTTCTGTTGTTTCTCTTGTTGTTGATTGCTAAGATCATAGCATTATGATCTGACAGAATACATGGTATTATATACACTTTTTTATATTTGCTAAGATTATCCCAGTGAACTAGGATGTGGTCTATTTTAGAGAAGGTTCCATGTGCCGCTGAGAAGAAGGTAAATTCAGCTGTCTTACGATGGAATATTCTGTAAATATCTGTTAAGCCCAATTGATTAATAGAGTAGTTCAGATTGGAGATGTCTTCATTGATTTTTTATTTTGATGATCTGTCTAGAGTTGATAATGGTGTGTTGAAGACCCCCAGGGTTATTGTGTTGAGATCAATGAGGGGATTAATGTCCTTAAGTTATTTTTTCCATATATTTGGGGGGTTGTAATTGGGGACATAAATGTTGATTATCATTATATCTTCTTGGTGAACTGTCCCTTTAGTATGATAAAGTGATCCTCTTTGTCCTTTCTGACTAGTTTTAGTTTGAAATTGATTTTATCAGAAATTAGAATCGCTACACCAGCTTGCTTTTTTGGGCCACAGGCCTGGTAGACGTTTTGCCATCCTTTCACTTTCAGCCTGTGTCTATTTTTGAGTGTCAAATGTGTCTTTTGCAGGCACATTTTTGATCCAGTGGGTCAGTCTGTGTCTTTTAATTGGGGCATTGTGACCATTCACATTCAAGGATAGAATAGATATGGGAGGCTGATTCAAAGACTTTGCATGGATTACAGAGTTTTGAGTCATCTTGAAAGTCAATTTTTGTATAGTATGATTATTAACTCACCCTTGTTTAAGGATTTAGCATATCATTGGCATTGTGTTCTGAATGGAGAACATCTTTGAGAATGTTCTGCAGAGCACGTTTTGTGTTCATGTATCTTGCTGGCTTGAGTTTATCGTTGAAGTATTTAATTTCCCCTTCACATTTGAAGCTGAGTTTTGCCAGATATATTATCTTTGGGTGAAAGTTGTTATTTTTTAACACTTGAAAGATGTTGTTCCAAGCTCTTCTAGCCTTCATTGTTTGCTCTGAAAAATCCATAGTGATCCGAATTGGTTTGCCTCTGAATGTGATTTGTGGCTTTCCTCTAGCAGCTTTTAGAATTCTCTCTTTAATTTCTCTGTTCAATTTGTATATGATATGTCTTGGTGAGTTTCTCCACTGATTAGGTCTATTTGGTGTTCTATAAGCATCTTGGATGTGGTATTCTGGATCAATAGCAAAATGAGGGAAGTTCTCACTTATGATTTCACTTAAAATGTTCTTGAATCCTCTTGTTAGCTGTTCAGAGTTTTCCTCCAAGCCAATGATTCTCAGATTATTATGCCTCATCTCATCAAATATTACTTGGAAGTTCTGGTTATGTAATATAAGCTGTTTATCTTGTTTTTTTTCTTTGATTTCTACATTGTTTAGGTGATTCTCATTGTCCGATACTCGTTCTTCAAGTGCTGAAGTTCTATTTTCAGTGGAGTATACTCTGGTGTTGGTGTCTTCCAGTGAAGATTTGAATTGGTTAACCGTGGTTTTCAATCTTGATAGCTCTGCTACATCTCTTTTCAGAATGTCAATATCCTTGTACAGGTGATCTTTCATCTCCTGGAAATGATCCTTAATTTCCCTGTAGAATTTGTCTCTCATCTCTTGAAATTGATCTCTGATCTCTTTCCTTATTTCCTCTCTCAACTCTTTGACTGCATTACTAATCATAATGTTGATACAATGTCTTTGGTTTTCATCTAGGGCCCCGGCTATGGGATCCTTGGGTGGGGAGGTCTGGGTATGAGAGTTATTTCCCCTTTTCCTCATTTTCTGATTCAGAGAGCTTGTCTTTGATTTCAGCCTTGTTACTCTTGGTGCAGTAATTGGAGCTTCTTATGACTTTGCTACATTGTGAAGGGGAGCTATTTGGTCAATATAGACCTAAAGATGCCAGACGATTCTGTGAGAATTTGAGAGGCTATAGGTGCAAATACTAGACCGTTTCAACTAAAACAGATGAGCTGATGATTAGCATCAATAGTAGCACCTTTCTTTGAGAGAACTCTCAATGTATATTATGATAGCAAGCAAGTACCCATTTTGAAGCGTGTCTGTTTCTTCAGGTATTAGGGTCTCTCTGAAATTGGGGAGAAGGAATGACTAGGAAGTCAAGGAGGTGAATTGGGGAGGTATAAAATCACACCTGCTTTAGAGTATAGGGGAACTAAGGATTAGGGGGGAGTAGGTTATTCTATTAGGACTAAGGAAAACATAGAACTGGGGTGCGGGTAGGGTAAAGACTTGGGGTGAGAATGAGAGAAAGATGCTTATATTTAGGGATTACCAGAGTACAGTGGAGGAAGAGGTTAGCAGTAGGGTTCAATAAGACCTAAAGAAAGTAAGAGCCAATCACCAATACATACACACAGATAAATATTTACATCCACCAACACCAAATTCAGTATTATTCGTAAAGCAAGAAAGGAGCAGAGGAAAAAGAAAAAACCCAAAAACCCACAGTTATGTTAAAAATTTTAAAATATTATATTCCAGCCAGAATATAATTTTAAAATTTAAATTTTAAATTTTTAAAAAATTTTTTTAAAAATTTAAAAAAAAAGAAGAAATGAAAAAAACACACAAAACTAGTTGGTAAAGTTCTGAGTTTTTCTGGCCCTTAGGTCAGCCAGTATGTATCATGGGGTGTTGCATTCAAATCTGACATCAACCTGGGGATTCTTCAGAGTTGAGCTTGTCGGGGGAGAAGCAGTTAGGTTGAGGCCGGTGACCTGGTTTTTCTTAGAGGATCTCCTCAAAATTCTCTGTTGCAAAGGGGTATTCAGCTCTCCCTGGGTTGTAATCCTGAGATGGTTGCTTTCTTCCAATCCACACTCTAGATATTTCTTGGACCTAGGGCTCAGAAGTTGTAGACAACCGAGTTGATCCTATTGTAGATGTGTGGGTCTCTGACTGATCCAAGGAGAGTGACCAGCCTGAGACTCGCTTCCTCAGGATCACTGGTGACCCACTCTGCATGTTTTGTGATCTTCAGAAGTCCCAAGAGCTGCTCTGTGGGGTTGACTGAAACCCTCAGAAGATGGTCCAGATCGTGCCAGTGCTTATGTGATTCTCAGTTGCAAGCACTAGGCGGCACCCTGCTAGGGAGGTCCAGGGCTACGAAGCCTTGGCTATGCAAGGAGCTCAGATGCTAAGGGGAAGCCCGAGCTGCCCCATATATTCAAAACTTCCTGAGGCAGATTTCAAGCAGAGGCTGAAGCAGAGGATCCCCTATAGCGGGATGAGCCCTGCTGGAGCAAGTTCTGTTCACAGTTTCCTCCTATTTGGGTGAGAAGCGGGGGCGGTCTGAAGGGCAGAAGGTCGCCATCTGAGAGATTTGCGAGCTGGAGAGGTGAATGTTAGTTCCCTACAGCCCCCAGGGCAGATGGCCAGTTGATGGTGGGGTGGTAACTTCCATTTCGGATCATGGGGACTGAGGCCTGGTAACACTGCTGGACGACCCGCCCCACCCAGCTCTCCCACACTGGTACGAGTACTAACATTAAAGGACTTTAAAATCAGCACTTGTAACCTGAGGGCACGGGTGGAGAGTTATTGACCTAGGTGATTGCGTTAAAGATCTTGCACAGAAACCTCTCCTTCCCACGCTCTGCGGGCAGCAGCTGGAAGTGTAGCAGGAACTCCCAGCACCACAAAGACCCTTTGGGAAAGGGCCCAATCTCGGGGCGATAGATTCTGGTTTTCTGGCCATGAAGCCTGAGGGCTCAGGAAGTTTTTTGCTGAGCAACTCGCCCCACCCTCAGGGAAACGTCACAGTGGTGGCAGCTGCACAAACAGCTACAAGTTCACTAATGTGAACAAGTAATTCCCAGCGCTTATGCAAGATTAGGTAAATTACGAGCAGTCAGATCAGGGAGTTGGCAGGCGGCCAGGTTAGGGTACGTGGTTAGGAAACTCACTCCCTGCTCTGTTTCCTCCCTCAGGAGTAGCTCCCCTCCCCCCGGGTGCAGGGCGAGTGCCGCGGCCTCCACTAAGATCTCCTTTATATTGGTTAATGGACCGAGTTATTCCTTTGGAGTTAAAGAGTTAGCGGGGATAATATTGCCCCACACTGGGTGCTTTGTCCTACCGTGGGAATCCGGGTGCTGTCCTGCAGGGTGAGGTGAAAATCAGGAGCTTCTGGGCGTCAGTGACGGTGGGATGAACGCCATTTTGAGAACCCCTCATAGTACTGAATATCAAAAACAAAGTACTAAAAGTGTAAACCTCAAAAACCTCCTCTGACATTCATTGTAAGAGCAACTACCTAAATTTTGTTCAAAATGTAAACGTTTGACACAGGCTTGAGAAACTGTATCACTCACTTCCTTATCATTTACATCTTAATAAGAATCTTAGTCTTCTCTACATTACCCTGGGATCCTACACAGAGAAAACTAAAAGGGTAACCATTTAAACTGCACATACTATAGATAAGTGTCAGCTAGATAGTGTGGTGAATAGGTTAATAAGTTAGCTCAAACTATGAGCAGGAACCACAAATAAGTGATTTTCACATCATCTAGTAAATAAAAGCTTAAAAAGAAGCAGCTTTATCTTTTCAGATTCTGAATTTCATGACTGGATAATACTTACCAGCCAGACTGGACCACAATATTAGCCAGCTCCAAGAAGATTTGACCTGAGTCACCAAAATATTCCATAACTCTCACCACAATGGATTGCACACTCAGGTATACACCTCACAAAAGTGCTTTCCCCTATAAAAGTCCTCCTACCTTCACTTTTTCACTTCTCCCTCTCAACTTTATGCATTCTTCAAGGTCAATTTCAAATGCTTTCTCCTTCACAAAGTCTTTATTATTATTTCCTCCTATCAAAATTAACCTTCCTACTTTGCACCTCTATTTTACCAATTGCCCTATATCCCCATGCAGTTGATAATTATTGTCCAGGGGTTGGAGCAGTGGCTGGGCGTTTGCTGCACTTTCCTGGCATGCACGAGGATGTAAGTTTGAACCCCAGCACCATATACACAATGAGGTGTCATAGCAACAAAGGCCATGTGAAAAACTAAATAAAATTAATTCTCTTTCTTTCTCCCCCCCTTTCTCCCCCTCACTCTTTACAAAAGAATAATTATTGTCCAGCAACTATTATATGCCAAATACTATTCTAAGAAAAATGGATACAAAGAATCCAGTGAAGGTCCTGCACACCATTGGATCATAAAATCCAAAAATAGATGTGTTTAACAAGGTAAGAAGAGCAATTTTACTTCATGCATATCAACCTTCCCCCAAGGTGGCACAGCTCAGGATTATGAGATGCCCATTGACCCAGGCTTTCTCCCACAGGAGAAAGTTGGAGCATAGTGAAAAAGCGTCCAGATCCCCAGTTATGCAGGATGTTGTTCAAGAGGGCTATTTCATTCCTGCCCAACTAGAATACTGAGATAATCAGCATATCTGAGTGATATTGAGAGTCTGGGAGCAGGGAAGAGAGCCTGCAGAATCTACTTACCATTCCGCCGACTCTGTCAGGGAGAGATCCATGAACCATTTGAGACACATTACCTGAAGACCCCACCATTGGTACTCCAAATGCACTGCATATCTCAGGATGGCTCCCCAAATGTGTTTCCATGGATAGAAGGTGCAAGTGTCTTGCAAAGACAGCTGGCTCAACTATGAGACTGGGATAAGTCTCCCAAACTTGAGCATTTTAGAGTACTGGTCTAGAGAAAACAAACAAGAGACTTTCAGCACTTGAACTGACCTTGAAATAAGACATAATGTTAAGAATTATCCTGCCCCCTGCATCCCCTGCCAAGTGACAAGAGTTGTGGAATAGGCACATGTATAGAAAAAGTGAAAGATCTTCAAAAATTCTGGCTGGACTTTTGCATTTCTCACCTGTGTATAAGTCAGTGAAGACTGAAGGAGGTGACTGCTTCTTCAAATGCAAAAATCACAGTTGAAGACTTGAAAGCATATGAAAAATCAAAGAAACATGATGCCATCAAAGGATCACAATAATGTTCCACCAACCAACCCCAACAAAATGGAAATCTAGCTAATTGCTTGATTTAACTTTTTTTAACTTTATGAAAATTATTTTTTTATTTGTTAGACATCATCTTACATATTAAAGAGAATTGTTGTTACATATTAATGCACAAATGGATATTGACAAAGTAAATTAAGGCTGATCCTAGTCCAGGACCTCCCCCATTCATCCACTCCCCACTCCCATGTTTCCTCTGCATTATCCTCATGTTATAAATAGAAATGAACACATACATGTGTGTTGATTTTTGAAATTTCTGAGTTTCTCCACCTGCCTGTGTATAGTTGGGTTTCTCATGGGAGTCAAGAGTTCCTAGTTGCATTGATAATGTCCCCAATCCCTCCTTTCCCTCCCAGTCTCCCTCCCTTCTCCCCCTACCTTCAAAGTTATGTTTCTCCCTGCTTTTGTGAAATTATACCTATTTTGAGATTATTATTTAAGCTTAGCTAACTTTCATCCTGTCTTAGATTTTACTCTAGCTTTCACATATGAGAGAAAACATTTGGCCCTTAAGTTTTTGAGTTTGGGATATTTCACTCAGCATAATTTTTTCCATCTTCATCCATTTGGCTGCAAATGCCATGATATTATTCTAATGGCAGAGTAGAACTCCATTGTATGTATACACCACAGCCTTTGAATCCACTCATCCAGCAAGGGGTACCTGGATTGGTTCCATAGTTTAGCTATTATAAATTGAACTGCTATAAACATTGATGTAGCTGTGTCTCCATAGTATACTGATTCTAGCTCTTTTGGGAAAATACTCAGCAGTGGGATAACGGGAATAAGATGATTCCAGCCCTAGTTTTTTGAGGAATCTCCACACTGCTTTCCAGAGTGGCTGTACCAGCTTGCAGTCCCACCAACAGTGTGATAATGTTCCTTTCTCCCCACAGCATCTCTTATTGTTCGTATTCTTCATTCTTGCCCCTCTGGCAGGAGGGAGGTGGAATCTCAGTGAAGTTTTGATTTATATTTCTCTGATTGCTAGTGATGTAGAACATTTTCTCATGTATTTATTGGCTTTTTTGGCTTCATCCATTGGGAAGTTTCTGTTTAGATCCCTAGCCCATTTACTAAATGAATTATTTGTGGTTTTGGTGTTTGGTTTTTTTGAGTTCTATACAATTGCTAGAAGAAAAAATAGGATCAACACTTCATGACATTGGCATAGCACCTCCTTCCTTAACAAGACTCCCATATCAGAAGAATTAAAGCCGAGAATAAATGAGTAGTATGCCATTAAACTGAAAAGCTTCTGCACAGCTTAGTCAAGAGTGTCAAGAGAGAACCTACAAAATGGGAGAATATCTTTACAGGCTACACCTCCAATAGAGGACTAATATCCGGAATACACAAAGAACTCAAAAAAACTGAAAATTGCTTTTTAAAAAAGGCCAGCAAGCTCAGATAGATAACAGCGAATTCAGAAAAAAATGCAAAAAAAAAAAAATGTGAAGTCCTATAAAGAAATGTAGAAACATGAACAAGACCACACAGGACTTCTGCAACTAGAGAATATAATTAATGGAATAAAAAGGCAATAAAGAACATCATCAGCAGACTTCATCAAGAAAAAAATCTGTGGACTTGAAACAGGCCATTTAATAATATCTACTTATAGGGGCTGGAGCGGTGGCTCAGCGATTTCGGTGCTTGCCTGGCAAGCACGAGGACCCGGGTTCAAACCCCAGCACCACATACACAACTGAGTGTTGGAGCAACTAAGGCCATGTGAAAAACTAAATAAAGTTGTTTCTCTCTTTCTCTGTCTCTCTCACTGTCCTTCTCTCTTTTAAAAAATAATAATAATATCTACTTATAGAAGAAAATGATGTAAGAATGAAAAGGAACAAAGAAAGTCTATTGGACTGAAGGTTACCATGATAGCAGCTAATTTCACATCATAAAAGTTTTAGAAGAGAGAATAAAACATATTTAAAGAAATAAGGGCTAAAAATTGCCTGTGATAGTCAGGTTTTCATTGCTGTGACTAAAATATCTGATAAGAACCTAAAAAAGGAAAGATTTATTTTGGCTCCTGGTTTCAGGGATTCAGTACATGGTCAGCTGGCTTCAATGCAGAAATATCACAGCAGAGGATATGGCACAGGAAAGCTACTCAGCTCATAGCTGCTGGGAAGTAGGGCAGGGGGCAGAGAAGCAAAAATATCCTTCTATGGAAGGAGTAGGCCCCATCTCCCAGAGTCCTTTCAGCTACCAATGCATTAATCCTTCAAGTGGATTAATTGACTGAGGAGGGCAGGGTCATCATGATTTAATCACTGCCTGAAAGCCCCATTTCTGAACCTTGCTGCATTGGGAAACATCCCTTCAACACATGATTTTTTGGAAGACATTCCAGAATCATAACACTTCCAGAATCTGGGGAGGGGTATAGACATCCAGACATACCTCATCCACAGGGTACAAGTTCCAATACCTCCAGTGAACATCTGATACTATGGATACCTATTTATCCTTGTATATTCCCTCTATATACTGAACCCTGATGTGTTTTTTGCTATCTGAACATACCTATGATAAAGTTTAATTTATAAATTGAGTATAACAAGTGTTTAAAAAAGTAATAACAAAACAGAATAATAATATACTATAATAAAATTTATATGAGTGTGATCTATCAAAATATCTTTATTTTCCATATTTTCCCTTCTTTTGATGATGAAGTGACAGAATTCCTACATGATGGAGATAAGGAGAGATGAATGATATACTCAGAATAGTGAAGAGTTTAAAGTTTATGAATTATTTCTGCAATTTTCTGTTTAATTGCCAGTTGACGGACCCCAATTGGCTGCAAGTAACTAAAACCATGAAGAGTGAAACCAGAGATAAGGAACAACCACTGCTCAGCATATATAAAGCTTGAAAGTCTAATCAAGTTCAACCCAAAGATGTCTTCATCAAGGTATATTATCAGAAATAAAAGACAAAGAGAGAAAGTAGCAAGAGAAAGGGGTTCTTGAAAGGAGCCAGAAGAGGAGAAAGATGACGACTGGCAGGAGGGCTGCATGTCGAATCTCTCCATGAAGCGGGCCACCAACGGTGGGAGAAGTTCCTTTCTTCGAGGTTGATGAACAGCAACATTTTTGACTCATCTCATTAGTAGACAAACAAGGAATTTTAGAGATGCAGAGGCTTGAATACACCAAACAAGAAAGAAAAACTAAATAGGGACCTAGCAGCTCCTGCTTCAAGGACCACCACCCAGAATTAGTGCTGTGGGATCAGCACAGAGTGAGGAAAATTCACAAACAAATACAGGAAGCACAAATTGCATGGAGAGCTCTGATATCAGAAGGGTTCCCACTCCACAGCTGAACCCAGGCACTGCATCAGTGCACATAACTTAGACTGACTCCAATCTGGCAGTGGAGAGCCAGGGCGATAGCAGTCTTGAGTAGGCATGTAGTCCAGGCAGCTTCACCAAGAGCCATGAGCTCAGTTTGGAGGCTCCTTCAGTGGCTGCACCATCAGGCAGCTTCCCAATCCTGGACCCCCATGATCTCATTGACTCAGATTGGGGGGCTGCGCTGTTCTGACTGACTGCACTGAGGACTGCATGTGCCTGGCAGATTCTCCTTATTGGTCCTGCAACTTTGGGGCAGAGATTGCTCTGGACCCAGAAGGAGTCCCCTTACAGGTACTGGTCCTGTGACCTTGGAACAGAGTCTGTGCCCCTCAACCACTGACCTGTGTGCTCCCAGCAGAGATCGCTTCCAGGACCCGACTTTACAACAAAGGGGGATTCACAGGGCCTACCCAGGCAGGGTGGGTCCAGCTTTCTGGCCCTGTGACTCTGGAGCAGAGATCCTGCTGGGTTCTCCAAAGCTGGGCAGAGCCCACATTCAGCCTCAGTGATCCTGAAACAGAAGCTGCACCCCTGGGGGACCAGCACGCTCCCTGCAGACTCTACTTTCAGGTCACTCAGATACAGAGGCTGCACCCCTCCCCACCCCGACCTGTGCATTCCAAGTGGGAATCTGTTTTCAGGACCCTTGAGGTTGCAATAGAGACTACCCCAGGGGCAGGACGTTCTGGGCTGGTGTTTTCCTCTCAGATCCCTTCCCCCAAAATGCTGGGGCTGAGACTGCCTCAGAATTCACCTGTCTAGGGCAAGTGAGGATCTCAGGACACTCAAGTTTGGGGCAACATATATTCCAGGAAAACTCAGTTCAGGGTGGCCTCTCCCCTAGGATCAGTGAGCTACCCGTGCAGCTGCTCCAGGATCCATAAGATTGTCAGCATCTCCTGGGGCTCCAGCTGAAGTGGGGCATGAGTTTAGGCAGGAAGACACAAAAGTGCCCAGGGTTTCAACCCAAAAAGGCCAAAAGGCTTTATTCACAGGAAGCAGGGATGGTGAAAGACTGCACCCACTCCACAGGAGAATAATATTGGGAGGACTCCTGGGAATCTGACTTCCAACTGAGAACAACAAAACACAGTCCCTCCAGCAACCTCACCCTGGATGTGCCTCCACCCAGATGTCAGATAAGAACATCTATCCCCACTTGTATATTTTGACCTTCTCAGTGGCAATAATGCATAATCCTCCCAATTTTCTTTTTTGTTGTTGTTGTTGCTATATATTTGTATTTGTGTGTGTGTGTCTGTTTTGCTTTGTTTCTTTTTTGTTTCTTGTTTCTTTTGTTGTGATTGTGTTGCTGTGGTTTGATTTGTGGCTGTTTGTGATCTTGCAAACCAGTACATTTTCTCTTTGTGCTATAGAATCTCCCAGTAGTGAACTTCTCTGGTACTTCTTTCTTCCCTTTTCTCTGGTAATATCTAAATTTTATTCTGCTCTCTCTCTCATCCTCCCCCAAAGTCATTACCCCAATCTCTTCCTCTTTCTTTCTTTCCTTTATTTCAGCAGAATATCCCACATTATCTCCACTTCTTGATGCTCTCTTTCCAAATTCACAAGTTCCTCACTACCTTCCTATCACATTCCCTTTGCTCTCAAGACTATTTTTCCTCACCCAGGGAGGTACTGGAAAACTGAAGAGAATGCCAAACTTGAAAATGTATGTTTGTTTTTAATCCAAGTAGTCTCAGGGCTCTCAAGGAAAATAACTGCTAATCTGTTTGCTATTCTCATAGGTTGTAATTAACACAGTAACAGTTACAGTGGGCACAAAGTAACAGATTAATGCTGTCTGTTGTATGCATTGGCTGCATATATTAATTCTTATCCCTTATCTCATCAGGTATAAGAATTCAAAAAGGTTAAAAATGAATCACAGGTTAGAGAGTCAGCCATTGAACTGTACTATTCAAATTATACCTCAGCCTAAACAAGCAAAGAGGCAAAAGTTCCACACCCATCAACAAAGTCCCCAAGTGAAATATCCAATGACAGATCTCAGGCCCCATTCCCTGACAGTGAAAATGAGGAAACAGTGAAGAAATCCTCCTCCTCAAAACCCTAACTCCCCAACCAAAGAATCCACAGATATGGTCCAGGATGAAAACCTAGAAAAAGTATCAAGAATCTGATTATTAATACAGTCAAAGAACTAAAAGAAGACTTCAGGAAGGAAATAAGAGAGCAACTTCAGGAGCTGTGCGACCACTTTGATAATGAGCTAGACATTCTGAAAAGAGATGTAGGAGAGCTCTTAGAATTGACATACACAGACACCCAAATTAAAAGCTCAATAGAAGATATTACTATCAGAGTAAACTCAGTAGAAAATAGAAATTCAGCTCTCGAGATTGAACATCAGATAACGAAGACAGGCTGAGCAATCTTGAATGCAAGGAGGATAGGCAAGAAAAGAAACTTACTGAGAATGATCAGAATGTCCAAGAAGTATGGGACAAGATTAGAAGAAATAACCTAAGAGTAACTGGGATAGGGGAGAACATAGAGCAACAAATGAACAGCACAAAGAACCTTATCACTGAGATAGCCAAGGAAAATTTCCCCCACATCAAAATTGATCCAGAAATTCAAATTCAAGATGCCTATAGGACACGAAATAGACCTAACCAAATGAGAAACTCACCAAGACACATCATATACAAAATGAATAACAGAGAAATCAAGGAAATAATTTTAAAAGCAATAAGAGAAAAACACAAGTCACATTCAGAGGCAGACCAATAAGGATTACTATGGATTTTTTAGCTCAGAATGAGGTAGGAAGGTAGTGTGGATGTGACTTAGGATATATAGCTACTAGGTAGTAGAGTGATGTAGACTATTCTATTAAGAGTAAGGAAAAGATAGAAATGGGATGAGAGTGGGGAGAAGATTTTGAGGGAGGATGAAAGAGACTGGAATAAAGTTTAGGAATTGACAGAGTAAAGGGAAGAAGAGAGTAGTATAGAATGAGGGTCTCTTCAGCCCAAGGAGATTGAGGACTAGTTTGTTATAATATTGACTTCCCCAGGTTGGACCCCAACAATATGGATACAGCAATCAAACACAAGCGGTCACAGTGACAGTAAAAGTCAACCACATCAACATACAAACAACCAAAAACAATAATCCAGGATCATCAATTTCAAAAATAAGATAGGAAAAAAAAGGAATTGAGAGGGTTCTGAATTATTACTGCCGAGGTCAATATGCACTGTGGGGGAATGTGTTCATAGCTGACTTCTAGGTAGAGTCACTTCCCAGTGGAATTTGTTGGAGGAAATGAGTTTTGGTGATCTCAACTGACAGCAAGATTGCCAGGAGGCCTCCCAGTATTTTTCTCCTGTAGAGGGGTTACAAAGAATCACCTTCCCTGGTTCCTGTGAGAATAGACTTCAGGACCACCTGAGTTGCACTCTTGGGCAATTTAGTGTCTGCCTGCCAAAAGTCCTGTCTCTCTTCAGCTGGGGACCCAGAAGCTGCTTGGAGTATTGTGAATCCTGGTGCAACTGTATGGGACTCTTACTGAACCAAGGAAAGTAGCCTGCCTGGCCTGAGCTCCCCCCCAGGATCATTATTACCTCACCCTTGGGTGTCTTGTGGCCCCAAGATATGATGTGTGGAGCATACACAATCCCAGCAAGGGGAGGCAGGTGTGAGGGAGACACCAGTCCAGCTAGACCAGTGTTTGTGGAGGTCTCAAATGCAACTACTAGGGGGCATGGAAGACCAGTCCTACTTGGAGACCCCAGGACCTATGGAATAGCTTCTGCACGTAGATAAAAGGGTCTGAAAGTGGAGAAAGGCACTGAGTCCATGCTGCCCCTTTTGTTTGTAGGTCCCTGAGGCTGATGCTAGTCACTGCCTTGTCTGAGAGTTTCATGCAGATTCTGTTGGACCTGCAGCCAGAGACCACCCTGGCTGATTGGGCTTTATTGAGCAGAGTCCTGGTCACAGACTCCTCCCACAGTTCTGGCATGTAAGGAGGTGAGCAGAAAGCCTCCAGACCAGAAGGGAGGGTCCACCAGACCCACAAAGCCTCTAGTGCAGTCAGTCAAAACACTGAGGATTCAGAGCCTCCCCTCCAGACTGAGCTCCATAATCTGTGCAACAGCTGGAGGTTTTGGTTTCACTTTTGACAGAGCAGTATCCCACACCTCCCTCCAGGAGGAATCAAGATGGCGGTGGCACCCCACTCCTTCACATGATCAGATTTAGAGTCTCTGATTCATGTGTATTAAAGCAACCCTAGGACTGCTGCTGCCACAGCTGCAGACTGATAGTACAAGGTCCCTGCACTGAGCACTCACCACTGTGGCTGAGTTAAATTAATCGTGTGCAGGTTCCTCCCCTCTGGGCTAATTCCCTGCCCACTGGCTGGAAGCTGGTAGTGGTAGTGTCACTAACAACTTGATTATTGCTCCATGTTATTAAGCTTCCTTCTTTGGATGGTAATAAGTTTGGGGAGGAATTCACCCACCCCTGCATTTGCAGAGAGATTTCTCGTTCAGTACTGCTGGGCTTCCACCTCGCTGCAGCTGCCGTGAGCTCTTCCTCCTTTCATGCGTGATTTAATCTCAGGTTGTTCTGTTCATCATAGCACAGGACCAACAGGCTACATCACACGTATATGCCATAAAGCCCAGATGCGTAGAAGGCTACACTATCTAGGTTTGTATAAGTACACTCTATAATGATCACATAATGACAGAAGTGGCTGGCTATGCATTTCTAAGAATACATCCCCTTCACTAAGTAACTGTTACTGTACCTGAAAAAGAGAAGCAAAGGAAACAAAACCAAACAGAGGGTAAAGATGAAACAATCACAATCTCAATGAAGATATCAGGCTTCTTAAAGGGGCTCTTAAAGCTAGGACCTCTTAAAGTTGGGGCAAGAAGCTTGAGTGCTTATGCAGCAAATGCCAATGAGTCATTGGATATGGGTGCCCCTAGGAATAGGCATTTCTGCTCAGCTCTGGCAATGTCAGCAGAGCTCTGTCACCTGATGGCTTCTGCTAGCAGCCCAGCCAGTACTGGGGGAAATGAAT
This sequence comes from Aplodontia rufa, assembly GCA_004027875.1. Taxonomy (NCBI): domain Eukaryota; kingdom Metazoa; phylum Chordata; class Mammalia; order Rodentia; family Aplodontiidae; genus Aplodontia; species Aplodontia rufa. The sequence continues at coordinate 11,975 of PVKS010002007.1, read as the reverse complement.
TTTTCCTCCTGAGGGAATATCTGAGTGTACTAATGTTTAATATAGAAACTAAAACTAGAGTGAGTAGTGGATTTTTTATCATAGTGTTTTAAAACACACATAAAACACATACACAATAAAAATGTCGAAAAGTGCCTAAAAACTTCAACTATAAAACCCTCAATTTAACCTAGAGGGCTGCAACTGAGATTAAGTCACTTGAGGGATTTGAAGTGCTTATGTCATGTCTGGCACTCATTAATGTTTTCAGTCTAAACCTAATAAAATTTGACCAATGTTCCAGTTTGAAAATTCACACATAAATCTAACATCATAAACAAGTGTTTGTAAGGAATTTCATATTATAGAAAATCGGTGACGGTTCTGGAGGAATAGGTGGAGAGTGAGACTTCAATGCAGGAATTGTTTACAAAGCAGGAGGCTCAATAAGGACAAACAATAAGGAGATGCTCCACATCTCCACAACTCCACAACTCCACAACTCCAGGCCTAAGGGGTAAGAGGAAAGGAGAGTCCTGCAGGTGGAGGACAGTGCTGACTGATGGGAGCTTGGGCCTTCAGCAGGGAATTAAGGATACACCCATTCTGCCCAGGGACCTAGCAGATACAGAAGTGGGGAAATAAATTCTGTTCTTCCACTTTCACATCCTCATTCCTTGCTGGCACCTCCCACTGAGCAAGCCTAGCAGGAAATCAGAAGACACAAAGATCAGCATCCTGGTGATGCCAGTGATGTGGATGTCGGGTTTGGTGATGTGGATGTTGGGTTCGTGTCCTCTCGGAGTCGAAGAATGAAACCGAGGGACACCAAGACAAGCGTAGTAGATGGATTTTATTATAGAAAGTAAAGAACAGGGAAAAGAGCAGACTTCCCCCAGAGTGGGGGAAGGGTTCAGAGCCGATGAGGCAGTGAGCTTTGCCCTTTTTATATGACATCCTCTCCTGGATTGGTCACTGCTTCCCTGCCCCTGTACCTAGGATGCAGGTGTGGGGAATTCTGGTCCAGTCTTAAATGGGGATGTTGCTCAGGAATAAAGCACCCCTGGAATCAATCCCTAGTACAACAGAAAAATAAGTGGGGGCATTGTTGGCTTTCAAAATAACATATTGCACTTAATTGTAAGAAATATCCAAATGTCTAAAGATGACTGGAAAGGAGACTTATGTGACATGGAAGGGCTTTCTGTGAAGCTCCACTTTAACTAAACCTGTTCTCACCATTACCAGGATCCTTACTGCACCAGAGGAGAACCGAACCAGGTTTTTGTTTTTTTTTTTCTTTTGGTACCTGGGATTTAACCCCTTAAACACTTGAGCCACATCCCCAGACCTTTTTGTATTTTATTTTGAGACAGGGTCTCACTAAGTTGCTCAGGACCTCGCTAAACTGCTGAGGATGACTTTGAACTTGTAATCCTTCTGCCTTAGCCTCCCAAGCTGCTGGGATTTCAGGCATGCAACACCCCAACCCCCTGGACCAGATTTTAAGTTGTGATTAGAACTTAAAGATATTTCTCTGAGCTCAAGTAATCTAAGTCCACAATGAATACCACCCTATCCTTCAGCCAACCAAACACACAGCCCTTAAGTGTTAGGGTCAAAAGAAGAGAGCCCATCCTTTCCATTTTTTATAAACGTCTTTCTCCTGGCAAAGTTCTCAAACTTTGGGAGATTAGGTTCTTCATCTATAAAGCATGGAGTAGAAACCACATGATTTCTAAAATTCCTTCCATCCCTAAAATGATCTTGAGAAGATGCCATTTAAAACAATTTTTTTCAATAGGTAACACAATTGTTTGAAAATGTATACAACAGCACCATCTAGTGAGCAAAAGGTAGTAATACTAACAACAGTTAGTAAAGACAAATGCTAATTAAGTTGAACTTTCCACGCAGCACTTCTCAATCTTTTGTAGACTGTGGACGTCTTGGAGAATCTAGTGAATGTTATGGATCCTCCAACATCCAAAAAGTGCAGAGGACATGTACACACAATTTCTTCCCCTACCCCACCTCAGTACTGGGGATTGAACCCAGAGGCAATCTAGCCCTTTTTTTGAGAGAGGATCTTCCTAAGTTGCTGAGCCAGGCCTTGACCCTCTTATCATCCTGCTCCAAGCTGTTAGGATCCCAGGCATGAACCACCAAACCCGGCACCACATACAAAAAAATTTCCACATACAATTTTCTGGAATACATGACATTCCACAGCCTCCCCAGTCGTATGCATGGGCCAAATTAAGAACCTCCACTAAATACATTATTTCAATCTTTGGGGAAAGTGAAAATTATCCTAAAATAACCCAGAATGAATCGATCTTATAGCATATCTAGTATCTTTTCTTTTTTCTTCTTTTCTTTTGATCTAACAATAATCCAAAATCCTTTCCTATTTAGGGGATACCTAGAGGAAGCTTCTCACCTTCCATAGCAGAAGAGGCCAGATCCTTCTTCCAACTACTTGACTGTAGGGACACAACTTGACCACTCATTTGTTCCCATCAGACTTTCATTTTCTAAGTGAATGTGGCAAAAGAAATACAGACAGCTGAGAAATAGTTGAACAGAGACGTGAGGATCTAGCACAAACAGTTTCCAGTGGCAACAAAACCAGGGAGGAGGTGGTGCCCTGGCTTTTCCCTGGCTGGAATTCCATCCTGCCATCTTGCTGGAATTCCCTAGCTGGAATTCCATCCTGCCATCTTGCTGGAATTCCCTAGCTGGAATGTCATCCCTGCCCATCCTGGTATCTGACTCTCCAACCTGATGGGGTCTCTAAACTACCTGACATCCTTCCAAACCCCTTTAGTGCCTAAGTCAGAACCTGTTACTTACAATTAAATAATCCCAAACTTTTGATTGGTACACACACCAGATTCTTAACAGTGGCCAGAAAAGTAATTGTCATCAAACGGAACAAAAAATTTATCATTTACTTACAACATATTTTATCATTACTTCACATTCAAGCAGAAGACCACAATCTCTAAAGATGTTGAGTGGGTGAACAAGACACACAGCAGGTTGGCTGAGGTGAACCCTATACACTGTACTGTTCATACAGTCTGCAGGAAGCCACTTACTCTACATTTCACACCAGAAATTGTTTAATACAATCTCAAATCCTTTTGGAACACAACAGAGTATTTTATGTAGTTACACACTAATAAAATGGTTTCTGATGATTAGGGTAGATAACTGAAGTGACCTTTAGACATGTTCTAAAACAAATATTGCATGTTCCGGCTCATATGTGGAAACTTAAAAAATTGATCTAACAGAAGAAAGTAGAATAATGTTTAGTAGAAGCTAGGAAGAGGGGAGGGAGAAATGGGTCACCACCCTGATTTGATCATTACAACATTGTACATATTTATCAAATTGTCACACTCTCATATAAATGTTACAACTATTTTGTGACAATTAAATTTAAAAAAATAAAAATAAAACTTAACTGATTATAGCTAAGACCATTTCCATCGCCACATAATTCTGTTTAAGGAACTGTATGTTCCATATACAGGAAACTATATTTTTAAATAATGTGGTATAGCGCTGGAGCAGTAACTCAGCAATTACAGTGCTTACCTGGCATGCGTGAGGACCTGGATTCAAACCCCAGCACCACTGTCAGAGAAACAAAAGCCAGATGAAAAAATAAAATTGATTATCTCCCTCTCTCTCTCTCTCTATATATATATATATATGTCTTTAAAATAATAATAATAATGTGATGTAGTTGTTCATGACTTCTCATTAGTAATACCATTCTTGAATATCTGTCCTAAGGAAATCATAAAATTTAAAAAAATGTTTCTAGTCATAAAAAAGAAAAACAAGATCATGAATTTTACCATAATAATAAAGTTTATTATAAGAAATGAAAAATTTTACATTCTGAATACAAAGCAGAAAAAGGGACACATGAAAACAAGCAATTACAATGTGGTAATTACTGTCATAGAGATATGTAAAAGCAGTGAAGAAAAAACAGTTAAAAAGTAATAAGTGGAATATGTCAGATGAATGCACTCCACTTTTTTTAATTTATTTTTTATTAGTGCATTATAGTTTTACATAATGTTGGGATTAGTTGTCACATATTCCTAGATGCACACAAATCAGCACTACAATTTGTTCAATATTCCCCCCACCCCTCTACCTTCCCTCCTCCCATCCCCTGATCCCTTGCCTTTCTTCTGGATCCTATACTGTTCCTAAGAAACCCAAATACAGTGACATAATTCTCATACCTATGAAGAACAATTTTTATATATATGGCTATAGTATATATAATGACATTTACAACTTCTTGGAATGTACCTTGCTTTATCTCACTTCCAACATTTCCTTTTCCTCCCTTCCTATCATCCCTTGTTATTCTTCAAACTATTTGACAATAGGATTAAACATTTACGTTTTGTACAGGTATGCAGCATAGCTTGTTCAACTATCTTATGAAGTATCTTGCAACTGTATCTCATAAATATTAACATCTTGCACTTCTGTTCTATGGATCTAATACATGATTTTTGTCTACCTTACTCCCAAGCCTGGATTTAGGTCCAGCCTCCACAAATGAGGGAAACCATTTGGCTCTTGACTCTCTGGGTTTGGCTAACTTTGCTCATAATGACTTCTTCCAGTGCCATCCATTTACCTTCAATGGATGCAATATCACTGTTTCTAATTGCTGAGTAGAACTCCATGGTATGCATATACCAGAGCTTTTGGATCCATTCATCCCGTGACGGGCATTTGGGTTGATTCCATAATTTAGCTATTGTAAATTGAGCTGCTGTGAACATGGTTTTTGCTATGTTGCTGTAATGCGCTGATTATAACTCCTCCGGGAAAATACCCAGAAGAGGATAGCTGAGTCATATGGTGGATCCAACCCTAATTTTTTGAAGAGTCTCCAGCTGCTTTCCAGAGCAGCTGGACCAGTCTGCAATTCTACCAACAGTGTGCTAGTGTTCCTATCTCCCCACATCTCCCCCAGCATTTGCCATTGTTTGTATTCTTCATCTTTGTCAGTCTGACTGAAGTGAGGTGAAATCTTAATGTAGTTTTGATTTGCATTTCTCTGATTGCCAGTGATTTAGAACATTTTCTCATGTATTCATTGGCTCACTCAATGTCCTCTGTTGAGAAGTTTCTGTTTAGCTCTCTGGCCCATTTATTGATTGGATTGTTTGTGTTTTTATTATTGAGTTTTTTGAGTTCTTTGTAAATTTTGGATTTTAGTCTCCTGTCAGAGGGATCACAGGCCATGATTCTCTCCCATTCTGTAGGTGGTCTCTTGAATGTTTTGACTATTTTCTTGGTTGTAGAGAAACTTTTTAGCTTAATGGCATCCATTTGACATATACCTTGCCAATCAGCACCGTGACTGGTGAGGATATAAGCACATGACAAATTTATCCAATGAGAGTCAATAACTGAATTTATGAGAAAACCAGTGGTAAAACATTGCTCTTTCTAGTTAGTTTGAAGTAGGATTTTTTTTGAGAGAGAGAGAAAGAGAGAATGAGAGAATCAATTTTATTTATTTTTCATCTGGTTTTTGTTTTTCTGACACTTAGTTGTGTACGTGGGTGCTGGGGTTTGAACCTGTGTACTCGCGCATGCCGGGCAAGTGCCATAATCGCCGAGCCACCGCACCAGCCCTTCTGTCAGTTTTAAAGTATTTTTTAAGCCCTTTTATTAGGTGCATAGGCATTTAGAATTTAATATAATATTCATTAGCCCTTTATTATTAATAAATTATTATCTTTATCCCTGGTTATATGCTTTGCTCCAAATTCTCCTTTGTCTGATATTAATATGGCCATTTTAGCTTTTAAAAAGTTAATATTAGCATCACACAGAGTGTGGATGGGTGGGTTCTTTGTCTTGCAAATTCAAAGAATGAAATCCACAATCACAGGCTGAGAGCAAAGTAACATGATTTATTAGAATAACAGAAATAAAGCAGAGTTCCTAAAAGGGAGGGATCTCAAGACAGGAGAGCCAACCAGGTCTGCTGTCTAGGGTTTTTAGGGGCTTGATCTGTCCCTATAGTTGGTTGGTGGGATGATAGAATTCAGAAAGGATACAATCAACTCTATTTTTTTTTCTTCTTCAGCAAATCTGGTGAAAAGTGATTTCTAAGCCTTAATTAGCAAAAGGGTGGGCTGCGGGTCTGTTGGCACAAGAGGAAGTACCTTCTGCCTTTTGCATTAGTCATGTCTAAGACTATCCCTGTGGCTAGGAATGGCTGGAGTCAGAAGTTTGGTTTTCCAATTCCCTCTTCCTCTTTTTCTTCTCAGAGACCCTCCTCCTGGCTACCATATGGGTGGTTTATCTTTCTGTCTCCTTAGCATAATATAACTTCTTCCACTTTAAAAAAATCTTTTGCCTGTTTATTTTCATATTTAAAGTGCATTAATTTATGTCACTGTATTTGAGTTTTTTAGGAACAATATAGGACCCACAAGAAAGGCAAGGGATCAGGGGATGGGAGGAGGGAGGTACAGGGATGTGTGGGGGGGGAGCGGGCGGGATGATATTCAACAAATTTTATTGCTGAATTGTGTGCATTTAGGAATGTGTGACAACTAATCCCAACATTATGTAAAACTATAATGCACTAATAAAAAAATAAATTTTAAAAAAAGAGAAAAAAAAATAAAGTGCATTACTCTGTCTCTCCGGCACTTCCTGCACTAAGGTAGTTGCAGCCTAGTCCCCATCCCGCTTGCTGGCCCTGGTGCTGCCTGGTGGCTTTTGCAGGAACTTTTTGGCATGAAACCCCTCTCTGACTGGGACCGCATTCCTGCTGCTCTGCCTGCTCCACAAGCTGTGCCACGCCCAAGATCACCACCAGGAAAATGAAATTATAGAGGTTTAGGAAGAGGATCCAAAAGAGATGACTTTGGATGAATGGAAGTCTATTCAAAATAAAGACTGTGAGAAATTAGAACTTAATATCCTAAGACAAAATGAAGGTGCGGATGGGCAGTGGAAGAAGAGATTTGTTCTTCATAAATCAGAGTGAAGAGGCTCATGCTGAAGATGGGCTATGGACCATCATTTCCTGAAGCCAACAAATGATGCAACGTATCAGCTTGACATCAGTTTTAGAGACCTAGGCTGCCCAGGATGAGGTGGCAAGAGAGGACGCCAGAACTGTGGCAGCAGGACAGACAAGTCTGTGCTTCTGCTCCTGATGGAGAAGACCTAGCAGCCTTCCCAGTTCTGGTGTAACCGGATGTCCTAGGACAACCCTGGCTCCTGCGTGGACCATACTATTCAAAGCTTTTGCATGCTTAAGGATTCCAAACGACTAAGAAACTCTTAAAAAGTTTTTGTCATTCATATCATTCATACCTGAACACTAAATTTTATCCGTTTTGAAAATAAACTTCTCTCCTTACACAGAAGTAACAAATATGGTAGTCAGTTTTGTACTTAGAAATGTTTTGGTAGCAGGGATTTTTCAAAATTTTCAAACATTATGCATTCTTTATGCATCTTTTCATATTTGCAAATGCGCGTTTCCAAACTTGAAATACAGGTGTGAATGGTGTGTATCAGTTTAAGGTTTTTGCTTCATTTGCTTTTTAATTAAGGATTTAGATGTTCTCCCAATTACAAACTGGTTTTAAATACTGGACATAATATCAGTTTTAATACCTGCTTTGCATTTTCACACATGGTCACCTGGGACATTAACTTTTGACTTGTTGAATTTTATGCTGTTTGGAATCCTAACTATGTATTTTAATTTAGTTTTAATATTTTCATTTGGGGGGAAATATTTTTTCAGTTCTCATGATATCTGTTACACATATACTAAATATTTATATACAGAAACATCAGTACTTGAATAAATTCAAAGCACACAGGTTTATTAACCCTTGCCTCCTGCATGGCTCATCAGCTTCAAATTATACCTGATTAACAATTTCAACTATATTAACTTTCAATATGTGTGAATTTCTCATTTTAAAAGCCAAATTAAACATCTTAATAATGGGAGTTATTTGAGCTACTTACTGTCGGTAAATACAAATACATCCCATTAAGTGTTATGAGTGTGAGGTTTCCAACCCCCCCCCCAACAGGGTGGGTAGAATAAGTTGATTTGGATAACGCGTAATATTTAGACTTGGAAAGTGTCTGGCCATTTGGCTGTGATTTGTGTGTGATAGGTCCAAAACCAAAATGTTAACATCTGTAATCAACAACTCTAACCTTTCTTGTTCTGAAGAAACCAAAGGGCACTGATTAGTAGAGTCTTTTTAATTTGTGAAAACTGGAAACCAGACAGCTTCATATGGTTGAAATAGCAGCACCATCCATGAAATATAAGCCAGAAATATTACTGTTTGAATTTCCTATATTGCTATTTATTGGTCTTAAGTTGTTGGATGAATATTTGTTCTACAGAAGGTGATATTTTCCCTCTTCCTTCATTAGAAAATTAGGTAATTAATGAATTCCTCTAACAGCAACATCACCATTTATTAAAACATAGATTGATAAAATGATTAATATATGGGTTTTATAGGTTTTTTTATTCTGCTGCACTTATTAAAAGGAAAGGAATTGTGTTTAAAGTTTTAAAGCTTCTATCACTTGATTGCCAATTTTCTACTCTGGTGATGTCTAGTTTTAAAAATATTAGAGATCTTAAATCTTAAACATGCCTGTTATTTAGCAGATTTTCACATATACTTTGAAAAGAAAGGTATCATACAGTTGAAGAGTTATTCATTTGTATTAAATTTATTAATCTAGCTACCTACTAATCTTGACATCTTAGTAACAGGTAGTTGATTTTTAATGACAGATAAACTTGTGCTGGTGTTTTGGATCTTTGATGCTGAGCATGTTCTGTACTGCTGCCAATATCCAATAATTTTATATTTAAAAGTATACCTGTTACCCAGAGGCAGGTTTAACTTAGTCTATGTGGATTATTGAGCCCTTTTGCAAATGTAACATACACACTCTTAAAGAGTGTGTTTAGACTTTCAAGTCCTAACTCACTTCTGAACATGTTTATAAACTTCTTGAGGTCTTGCAACATATTACAGAAGGCACCTGCTGTTCAAAAAAATTTGTTCTACTTGCTATCAGCCATTGTCATTATAGAACACACATCAGTATCTGGTACAGCCAGCTTCAAGAATCTAAACTTGAAAAAGCTGGTCCATTAGCTGTATCTGATGGATGTGAATTTGCCTCCTAGTTCACTTTGTGTCAACTGTGAACCTTCTCAGTTCAGTTTACAAGGATAATAACAGAAAATAAAGGTTTCTTTTCATGCTCACTTCTTAAAACTAATTTTTTTAAAAATAAAGTGCACTTCTCTTAAGCATCACTTATAGTAGCTCCATGATGATTTCCTACCTAATTTGAAAAGCTCTCCCTTTTAAGTGAGGATTTTAGACCATTACATTTGATATGATTATTTTGTTAGGTTTGAGTCCATCATCTGTTTTTTTTTCTTAAGAGAGAGGTTTTTGGTTGTTTTTTTTTTTTTCCGCATCTGGTTTTTGCTTTTTCTCTACTCAGTTGTGTGTGTGTGGTTCTGGGGAATGAACCCAGGTCCTCGCACTTGCCAGGTAATCCCTCTACCACTGAACCACCTCCCCAGCCCCTCACTGATTGTTTTCTATTTGTTTTTGTTTCTATTTATTATTTCCCTTTGTCTTTGTGCCCTTTCCACTCTTACCTGCCCTCTTGGATTTTAGGAATCTGCCTGGTCGGTACAGATACTATTTGGGGCCCTTGATTAGCACACTTTAATCCTATCAGATGTTCTTTTCCTGACCTCAGGTGGCGTCTACACATGCATGCACACTCTGCTACACTCCATGAGGACCTTCACAGATCTCTGGGGTTCTCTCTGTGCAGTCCTCCCATCTCTGCTGTTCTATCAAATGAACTCTAGCTGCTTGGGTTTCCCCACTTTCACCTTTTTCTTCCCAACTCAGGAACTCTATCAAGTTCTGCTTCTCTTCCCCTTCACTGTGCTTTGGCCTAGGAATTCTCTCAAGGCAGGACATTTGAGCAATTATAAAGACTCAGCTTATTTGTTTCTCATCTCTGAGATTACTGCCATTCATTACCTGGCATAGTGTCTTAAGAGCTATTGTTTTGATCATGGCAAAGCTAAGTGAAGAGTCTCTCCATGAATGCGGGATGCCAATGGTGGAAGAGATGACTTACTATGAGGTGGATGGACAGCAAGATTTCTCCCCAAATTCATTACTATCCAGGGAAGGAAGTTTAGTGACACAGAGCCATAACAAGCTGAAAGTGCAGGAAGTCCCAATTCATAATTTTTCAGGGCCAACTACCCAGCTGGCGGTGGGGTGGGAAGCTGCGCACACCACAGTGAGTGCTCATCGAAGCCTGGGTGGGAGACTCTGGTGCCCCAGGACTGTGGCAGTGGCAAGAAATGAGGGACTGCTTTAGTACATGCAAATTAGAGTCCCCTGAAACTGACTGTGTGAAGAGGCTGGGCAGCACTGCCATTTTGAAACTTCCTAGAGGGTAGTACAGGAAATCACTTCGTGAACAGTGAACCCAAAAACACCAGACTGAGTGGAATAAGGAGCACAGTATGGAGGAGGGGCTCCAGGCCCCCAGTGTTTTGACTGTCTGCCCTGGGGATTGTGTGGGCCTGGCAGACCCTCCCTAATGGTCCAGCAACTTGCGTTTAGAGGCTTCCCACCCACCACTTTACACAACCAATCTGTGGGTGGAGTCAGTGCCAGGATTCTGCTCAATAGGACCTAAACACCTTGGAAGAGTTAGGATATCAGATACAACAGATACTGGCTGAAACTCAGGTGGGGCAGAGTTTAGCATCAGTCCCAGGGACCTACGAACCAAAGGAGTAGCCTGAATCCAGTGCTTTCTTCTACTTTCAGATCCTGAATTCTCTAAACAGAAGTGGTCCCATAGGTCCTGAGAGGTCCAAGTAGGACTGGGCTTCCACGCCCCCTAGTGCTTGCATTTGAAACCATTGGTCTAGCTGGGCTGGTGTCTCCTTCACACCTGCCTCTCCTTGCTGGGGTTGAGACTGCCCCACACATCATCTATTGGGGCAAGTGGGGACCTCAAGACACCCAAGACTGGAGCAATAATGGTCATGGGTGTGCTCAGTTCAGGCCAGCCACTCTCCTTGGAACAGCAAGAGTCTTTTACAGCTGCACCAGGATCCATAAGACTCCCAGTGGCTCCTGGGTCCCCAGCTGAAGTGGGACAACCATTTGGGCAGGCAGACACTAAATGGCCCAAGAGTTCAACTTGGGTAGCCCGGAAGTCTGTTCTCACAGGAAGCAGGGAAGTTGAATGTTTGCAACCCCTCTCTCTACAGGAGAAAATTACTGGGAGGTCACCTGGGAATCTCACTGTCAACTGAGATCACCAATATTCATTCCCTCCAACAAACTCAAATGGGAAGTGACTTCACCTAGAAGACAACTATGAACATATACCCCCACAGTACATTTTGACGTTGGCAGTAATAATTCAGAAACTTCCCAACTCTCCTTCTCCTCCCCTCCGCCTCTCTCTCATTGTTCTTGGAATTGGTGTTCCTTAGTGTATTTTTTATTTGTTTGTTTGTGTGTGTGGCTGATAGATTTTTACTGTCACTGTGTTATATCTGTCTGCTGTATCCATATTACTGGGGTTTGACCTGTGGTCGTCTAAAATATTGCAAACAAGTCCTTAGTCTCTTTGGACTGAAAAGACCACCAGTCTTTACTACCTCCTTCTTCCCTTTACTCTGTCAATTCCCAACTGTATTCTTATCTCTCTCATCCTCCCTCAAAGTCATTACCCCACTCTCATCCCATTTCTGTCTTTCTCTTATTTCTAGCAGAATAGCTTACATCATTTCTACTACTTTGTAGCTCTCTATCCAACTCACAATTTCCACACTAACTTCCAACCTCATTCCCTTGCTCTCT
>PVKS010002006.1:12035-119383 GCA_004027875.1 Aplodontia rufa | reverse complement strand
ACCCAGGGGCACTTAACACTAATAAGCTACATCACCAGCCCTTTTTTTTTTTTTTTTTTTTTTTTGAGACAGGGTCTCACTAAGTTGCTGAAGCTGACTTGAACTTGCAATCCTCCTGCCTCAGTCTCCAGGACTGCTGGGATTAGAGGTGTGCGCCACCATGCACAGATATTTTTAAATTTGATACAGGGTCTCACTAAGTTATCCAGGCTAGCCTCAAACTTGAGATCTTCCTGCCTCAACTTCCTGAATAGCTGGAATTATAGTCGTGTACCAACATACCTGGCAGCTTATACACAGATTTTTTTTTCAGGGCTGAGAACTGAACTTGGGGCCTTGCATTATAGACAAATTTTTAAAAGCAGTCAACAAAAACTGCCCCTGAGGTGCTGTGCATGGCTCAGCAGTTACGGTGCTTGCCTGAAATGTGTGAGGACCCAGGTTCGAACCCCAGCACCACATATACACCTGAGTGTTGGAGCAACGAAGCCCAAATGAAAGACTAAAATAAAATTGATTCTCTCTCACACTGTCCCTCTCTCAAAAAACAAACAAACAAAAAAAAAAAGCAAAAAAAAAAAAAAACTGTCCTTGAGAAAGCCCAGATATTGGAATGCTAGAAAAATGCTAACTTTCTTTCTTTCTTGTTTCTTTTTAGCTGGTGACAGAACACATGGCCTTATGCATGCTAGGCAAGTATTATACAAATGAGTTATACCCCCAGCCTGGAAATAAATAAATAAATAATTTTAATATCATCAAAGAATTAAATGAAACCATGGCTAAAGAGCTAAAGGAACCAGGCTTGGTGGCACATGCCTGCAATCTCAGCTCTTTGGGAGACGGAGGTAGACAGATTGCAAGTTCAAGGCCAGCCTCAGCAACTTAGTAAGACCATCAGCAATTTAATGAGACCCTGTCTCAAAATAAAAAATAAGGGCTGGAATTGTATCTCAGTGATAAATCATCCCTGTGTTCAATTCCCAATACAAAAAAAAAATGAAGGAAATTTTGAGAATGAATGATGTCTCACCAAATAGAGAATATTAACAAAAAAGAAAGATATTATTAATATTAATCCAGTAGAAATTCTGGTGTTAAAAAGTACAATAACTGCTGAGGGTGGTGAAATCCAAGTGACTTGGAAGGCTGAGGCAGGAGGATCACAAGTTGGAGGCCATCCTCAGCATTTGTGAGGTCCTAAGCTACTTAGCAAGACACTGTCTCAAAATAAAAAATAAAAAGAGCATAGAGATGTTGGTCAATGGTAAAGCACCCCCAGGTTTGATCCCCAGTACCAAAAAAAGTATAACAACTGAAATGAAAATTACAGTTTCAGTATATGTGCTGCCGAAGCGAGCACTGAAATGAAAATTACAATAACTGAAGTGAAAAATACACTTAAAGACCAGAACAACAGATTTAAAGAATGAAAAGAAAAAAATCAGTGACCTGAAGGTGGGTCTATTGAGATTATCTACTTTCAGCAACAGAATGAAAAAACATGTGAACTAAACCTCACAGATAAGTGGAACGCCATTAAGTAAGCACTACACTGATGGGATTTATAGAAAGGAAAGAGAAAAGGAGGCAGAAAAAATATTTGAAGAAATGAGGTCAAAAACTTCCCCAATCTGAGGAAAAACATGAGGAAAAAAAACACATCCAAGAAAAATCAATGACGATCAAGTTTCAATGATGATCAAGTTGAAGAGATTCTATAGTCAAATTGCTGAAACTGAACAGAGAATTTTGGAAGAATAAAGAGAAAAGTAACTCATTATATATGATGAAGTTTCAAAATGAATAACAGGTGATTTCCTTATTAGAAAATATAGAGGCAACTGGGGTGTAGCTCAGTGGCAGACACATGCTTAGTATGTACACACACAAAAAAAGAAAGAAAGAAAAAAAGTCAATCAAGAGTTCTTTATCCAACAATACCATGCTTCAAAAATTAAGATATTAAGACATTCTAGACAAACAAAAACTGAGAGTAAGTTTTGTTAACAGACCTACTTTTTTAGAAATAGAAATTCTTCAGGCTGAAATAAAAGCACTTTAGTAACTTGAGTCAGTAGAAAGAAGTAAAGAATACTCATAAAGTTGATCTACGATAGTACAAATATATTTTTATTTGTATCTCTTTTTCCTTATATGATTTAAATAACAAATCCATCAAGTAGTAATTATAAACTTATGTTGATGTGCACATAATACATAAGGATGTAATTTACATGACAAAGAAGTACACAAGAGTGAAGAGGAATGGAGCTATATAGAAGCAAAGTTTTTATATACTATTGAAATTATGTTGGTATTAATCTGAACTATATTGTTATAAATTAAGATGCTAATTGTAACCCTCAAGGTATCCACTATGAAAATAACAAAATTATATAGTAAAAGAAATGACAAGGAAATTAAAATGTACACTGAAAAAATATTCAATTTACATAAAATGGCAGGAATTGAGGGACAAAAAGAACATAAGACATATTGAAAAATAGCAAAATGGCAAACTTAAGCCTGGTTTTATAATAGTTACAGTAAGGGCTGGAGTGGTGGCTCAGCAGTTATGGTGCTTGCCTGGCATGTGTGAGTATGTGAGTTCAAACCCCAGCACCACATACAAAATAATAATAATAATAGTTATATTAAATATAAATGGATTAAACTCTACAAATGAAAAGCAGAGACTTACCCCAAAGACTTTTTAAATTTTCCTTCTTATTAATACATTATAGGTATGCATTATATTGAGGTTTGTTTTGACAAAAGTATACAAGCATGGAATATAATTTGCTCCAATTCAGTTCCCAGTACTTTCCTTATCTCAGTCCTCAGTACTTTTCCCCTGTTCCCATTCCTTCACTGATCTTTCTTTGATTTATTTTTATTTTTTATAATTAGTGCACTATGGATATACAGAAAGTTAAAATTCACCGTGGTATACTCATACACGTACAGAGGAAAGTTCAATCAGATTCATTGCACTCTTTTTCCAGTTTCCCATCCCTCTTCTCTCCCCCTCAATCCCTTTCCACTGATATTGCTTCTATTTTCACGGGAGCACAGAGTTTTTAAAAAGAGAACAAAACATAAACTGACAATGTATTATCTATAAAAGACACATTTTTGATTCAAATAAGCAAATAGATTGAAAGTAAAAGGACACAAAAAAGATAAATCTTTCAAAGTAAAGACTTAGGCTAGAAATGAAGGACTAGATAGTCCCTTACTTTCCATAGTTGCAGAAAGAAACATGTTACCTGCATTGACCCTGGTGATAACATACTTTCTTGAAAAGTAGAAATGATGTACAGAGAAAGCATTTATTAAAAAGAAAATGGAATTCATCATAATTTGCTACTGGTAAAGATGAAACTATGCAGATCTCCACCTATGTTCTGGGTGTAATATCAAAGTTGTGACTCTGCTATGTTGTGCCACGCCTTGTTTGAGGTAAGAAAAGATAAGAAAGTGAAGGTTGGGGCTGGAGCAGTGGCTCAGTGGTTACGGCACTTGCCTGGCATACTCGAGGACTTGGGTTTGAATCCTTTCACCACGTACACAACTAAGTGTCAGAGCAACGGAAGTCACATGAAAAACTAAATAAAAGGGGCTGGAGCGGTGGTTCGGTGGTTACGGCGCTTGCCCATCATGCGCAAGTACATGGGTTCAAACCCCAGCAACCCACGTACACAACTGAGTGTTGGAGCAACAAAAGCCATGTGAAAAACTCAATAAAAAAAGTTGATTCTCTCTCTCTCTTTCTCTCACTGTCCTTCTCCCTTAAAAAAATTACTTAAAAAACTAAATAAAATTGTTCCTCTCTTTCTCACTGTCTCTCTCTTTAAAAAAGTAAAGAAAGTGAATGTTGAGATGCAAAGATATACATATTAAATAAATAAAACCTTCCTAAATATCAGAAAAGGATATATCTTTCAAACACTAAGAGCTGTACTGCATTACTACATATCCAAAGCAATAGGGCAACTGCATAATGAACTTGAACCCTGAAATCATAAGACAAAATAAATAAACCTTTTTTCTTTGTAATTTGGCTATCTCAGGTAGTTACAACAATGGAAAACTGACTGACATACTTTTCAGCTCATGATGTGAAGCCAGTATTACCCTGAAACAAAACTTAGACAAACATAACAAGAAAACTACAGATCCACATCACTAATTAATATTAGCCCAAAATTCTTAACAAAACACTAATGAACTGAATCTAGCTGCATGTAAAAGGACCATGACCAAATGGAATTTACCCCAGCTATGTAAGGTTGGTTCAACATACAAAGATCAATCAGTATAATACACTATATTAGTAGTGAAAAAGAAAGAAATGAGATCATCCCAACAGAGGCAGAAAAGGCATTTGACAAAATCTAACACTCCTTCTTAATTTTTTAAAAAAAATTATAAAAAACTGGGAATAAAAGGGAACTTCCTCATCCTGACAGAGGGCATCAATAAGAATCACGCACCCAACATCATAATTAATGTCAAAAGACTGAAACCTTTCTTCCTAATATCAGGAATAAGACAAAGATATTTGTTCTTGTCACTTCTAGTCAACATATTCATTACGAAGTTCTAGCCAGTGCAGTTAGGCATGAAAAAGAAATAAATGGCAGGGGCTGGAGCGGTGGCTCAGTGGTTTCGATGCTTGCCTGGCAAGCACAAGGACCCAGGTTCAAACCTCAGCACCATGTACACAACTAAGTGTTGGAGCAACTAAGGCCATGTGAAAAACTAAATAAAGTTGTTTCTCCCTTTCTCTGTCTCTCTCTCTCACTGTCCCTCTCTCTTTAAAAAAAAAAAAAAAGAAATAAATGGCAACCTGATTGGAAAGGATGAAGTAAAACTATCTCTATTTGCAGATGACAAAAGCACTATACGGAAAACTCTGGAGCTGGAGTGTAGCTCAGTGGTATGGTGCTTGCCTAGCATTTGATTTTCCGCTTTGCAAAAATAATGATAATAATAATAAATAAATAATTTAGCAGTACTAATAAAAGAGTTCAGCAAGATTTCAGGATATAGAACCAATATAAAAAATCAATTACAGGGCTGGAGCAGTGGCTCGGTGGTTACGGCGCTTGACTGGCATGTGTGACTTCGCGGGATCCAACCCCAGCACCATGTACATGATGAAGTGTTGGAGCAACGCGAGCCACATGAAAAACTAAATAAAATTGATATTCTCTCTCTCTTTCTGTCCCTCTCAAAAAAAAAAAAATCTATTGCATTTCTGCATGCTGGTTATCAAGGATTCAAAAATAAAATTAGAAGACAATTCTATTGTAATGTCATCAGCTGGTTGAATGGTATACAAAGGAACTCTCTGGCTGGGTATCACCTATACAGCTCAGGGAAATAAGAGAATTGGGCAGCTGTGAGTGTACAATGACCAGCACTCCCAGCAGCTGGGAATGTTGGTAGAGCACACATTACACCAGGGGGCAGCAAACCATCGGCTTGGTAGATCACACACCTCATAGTGGGCCACAAACTTTTTCTGAAAAAAGCCAGGAGGAAGAAACTAATTTCAGGCCTAGCTAGCCATCTGATCTCTGCAACAACTACTCCTCTTTCCTATTTTAGCATGCAAATAGGCAGGGACACTATAAAGGAAGGGGTGTAATTATATTCCTTTATATCTTTATTTTTTACAGAAGGACTGAGTGCCAGATTTGGTCCACAGGGAGTAGTTTGCTTATTTCTATAATACATTTTGCTCTAAAGGAAAGCAGCAGATTAGATCCCAGTGGAGTAATAATTTCCTAGCCAGGGCCAGGGCTGCTGCCAACAATGTAGTTCGTCATTGAGGATGTTGTTATGTTGTTACCCTGGAATTAAATATCTATTAATTTGTAACACTGTTTCATGTCCTTTTCTATGTATCTTATATTTCACAATAAACCAAGTGTATACTTATAATAAAAATAACTGACAGCTATGTGCAATCAAATGCATTTAAATTTCACAACCACAAGAAATCTTTCTTCTTACGTACGTAGTCATCTTTGCAGAAATGGTGGAAGATTTTTGGAGGTGGCAGATTTAAAGAGATATTGTTTTTCAAAATATTATTCCGAATTGATTAATATCACTAAAATATATTCATACACTTTTTTCCTTTGCTTAAAAACTTAAAGCCTGGGGCTGAAGCGGTGGCTCAGGATAGCAGTGCCTGCCAGGGATGTGCAAGGATGTAGGTTCTAACCCAAGCACCATGTACACAATGAAGTGTGGGAACAACAAAAGCCACATGAAAAACTAAAGAAAATTCTCTCTCTATATCTCTCTTTTTTTAAGAAAGAGGGGACAGTGAGAGAGAGAGAGAGAGAGAGAGAGAGAAGCAATTTTCTTTCTTTCTTTCTTTTCAGGGCTGAGGACCGAATTCGGGGCCTTGCACATGCTAGGCAAGCGCTCTGCCACTGAGCTAAATCCCCAACCCCGAGAAGCAATTTTTTATTTAGTTTTTCATGTGACTTTCAATCTTCACTTTGTTGTGTACATGGTGCTAGGGTTTGAACTCACGCACTTCCGCATGCCACGCAAGTGCCGTAACTGCTCAGCCACTGCTCTAGCCCCATCCCTCTCTCTTTAAAAACAAAACAAAACCAAAAAAACCCTAAAGCCCACCCCAGAGACTCCCACTGTACTTAATGAAACATAATGTCTCTTGCTTTGGGCTTCTAGACATGGAGCTCCAATTTGTATAAAATGTGTATGTTGATGTATTTTATTTTATTTATTTATTTAGAGACAGGGACTCCTGTCATTACCCAGATTGGGCTCAAGGGATCCTTCTGCCTCAGCCACCCTAGAAGGTAGAACTACAGGCGCATATCAGCATGCCTGGTTTGTATATCTATTAAGAATAGATAATCCTAAGGCCTTTTTCAGCTCTAAAAACCGGTTATTCATTAGTTTGTGTATGGTTCAGTATTACTGGATGTGCTTAGAAATTATAGAATTGATGCCCAAGACACCTTGCCCAGCACCTGGGAGGGCTTGCCTCTTAACAAAGGCAGAGCCAGTAGATCCCACTCTGCCAGGGTCAGTCTTGTTCGGGGCTAACAGCCCTCATCCCAATTCCAGTCAAAAAGGCTTTCCCAAGGGCTGGAGCGGTGTCTCAGTGGTTACAGCACTTGCCTGACACATGCGAGGACGTGGGTTCAGACCCCGGCACCACGTATGCAACAAAATGTCACTGCAACGAAAGCCACATGAAAAACTAAATAAAATTGATTTGATTCTCTCTTTCTCTCTCTCTCTCACTGTCCTTCTCCGTCTTCCAAAAAAAAAAAAAAAAAGCTTTCCCCTAGGGAGCGTGATCATGCACCCTGACTAGAAGGTGACTACTTCAGGAAACAGGAAAGCCTCCTCACTCATCCTAGTTCCCCTCAGGGGATCCCAGCCAACAGAGCTAGGGAAACCCATGTCTAATAAATAAATATATAAATCTACCCAGGGACCTGTGGATTTCATAATTCCTGAAAGAGGAGACAATGATCATGAAGGACTGATGGTCTTGAGTGACCAATGCCCACCAAAAGCTGATCTTGCTGTCTCTTCTATAGGTAAGAGTTGCTCCATCCAGTGTTTACGGGAATGTGTCTTTCTGGTTGACCATGACACCTGCAGACTCGTGTGAGTTGACATCCTGACACTGCTACTACTGGTGGAGGCACTGTTATGCTGTTTGCTATCCATAAAAAGTGGGACTTCTCCCCTGGCAGTGGTAACAGGTGTCACCTTCTTGGGGAATCTATTTCCTTCTTTCTTTTCTCTCTCTTTTTTTTTCAGAGGGAGGGGGTTGATTTTATGCATTTTTTATCTGGTTTTTGTTTTCCTGACACTTAGTTGCATATGCGGTGCTGCAGTTTGAAACTGTGTCCTCGCACATGCCAGGCAGGCACTGTACCGCTGGGTCACTATGCCAGCCCCTTTATTTCCACACATACTCACATGTTTATTATTTTTCCGTTGTGAAATTTATTTATTTATTTATAAATAGAGAGGGATAGTAAGAGACAGAGAAATAGAAACAATTTTAGTTTTTCATGTGGCTTTTGTTGCTCTGATGCTTGCCTATGTGGTGCTGGGGTTCAAACCCGCATCCTCACGCATGCCAGGCAAGCGCTGTAACTCTCAAGCCACTGCCCCAGCCCCGTATTTATTTATTTATTTATTTATTTATTTTTATATTGCTGGGGATCAAATCCAGGGCCTTGTGCATGCTAAGCATGTGCTCTACCATTCAGCTACAATTCCCAGCCCTGTTGTGAAAAAAAATTTTTTTGAACCCAGGGGTGCTTAACATCCCCAGCCCTTTTTATTTTTCATTTTGAGACAGCATCTCACTAAGCTGCTTAGGGCCTCACTAAGTTGAAGAGGCTGGCTTGAACTTGCAATCCTTCTGCCTTAGACTCCTGAGTTACTGGGACTACAGGCATGTGCCACCCTGCCCAGCTCCTGTCGTGAAATTTTAAAAGTAAATCCCCAACATAATCATTTGATCTGTAAATACTTAAGTAGTTGTCTGCAAAACACAAAGATATTAATATAACCATAATATCATTACACAGCTAACAAAACTAACATTCCTTAATATTATTATTATTAATGTGTGTGGTACTAGGTAATGGACCCAGGGCTTATACATGCTAGACAAATACTCTACCTCTGAGACACAGCCCTAACCTTTTTTTAAAAAATTTAATTTTGAGAGAGGATCTCACTAAGTTGCCTAGGCTGTCTTTGAACTTGAGATTATCCTACCTCAGCCTCCTAAGTAGGTGGTATTGCAGGTGTACACCACCCTGTCTGGTTACAGCACTTGCTTGACATGCATGGGTTCAGACCCCAGCACCATGTACCTGGGTCCTTGTGCTTGCCAGGCAAGCGCCAGTCAGGCAAGGGCCAAAACCGCTGAGACACCGCTCCAGCCCCTTTATATTTTATTTTGAGACAGGTTCTTTTGCTTAGGGACTTCTTAAGTGGCCAAGGTGGGCTTTGAACTCGTGATCTTCCTGTCTCAGCCTCCTGAGTCACTGGGATTATAGGTGTGTGCCACCGCACCTAGCTTTATAGTTATTTTAAATAGCCTACTAGGATGACTATTTTTTCTAAATGCCAGAGAATAATAAGTGTTGGTGAGAATGTGGATTAACTGTAACCCTCCACATTGCTAGTGGGGATGTAAAACAGTGCAACTGCTGTGGGAAAGTTTGGCAGTTTCTCAAAAGCTAAACATAGGATTATCATATGACTCAGCAATTCCACTTCTAGGTTTATATACCCAATAGAATTTAAAACAAGACTCAAACATACACTTTCACACCAATGTTCACTGCAGCATTATTCATAATATGCAAAAGGTGGAAACAACCCAAGTGCATTAACAGATGAATGGATAAACAGAACGTTGCATATTTATATGATGGAAAATTAACCATAAAGCAGAATGAAGTTCTGATGCATGCTTACAGCATGAATGAATCTTGAAAATATTATGCTCAGTGAAATAAGCCCATCACAGAGGCCAATTATCCTATGACCCCACTTACTGAAATATCAAGAAAAGGCAAATTCATAGAGATAGAAGGTAGATGAGAGGTTACCTTGGAATGGGGTGAGGGTGACCTGGGGAGTGAGCCCTTAATGGCCTCAGAGTATCTGTTAGGGTAATAGAAAAATTTTGAAAGAGGTTAGTGATGATGGTTGCAGGACAACGTGAGTGTAACTAATGCCACTGAATTCTACATTTAAAAATGGTTAAAATGGCAAATGTGGTTTTACTTATATATTAACAAAAAGAAAAAGAAAAGGGAAAAGAAGCAGCAGCAGCAATGGGCTAGGCGCAGTGGTGCATGCCTGTAATCCCAGCGATTCAATGTAAATTTTGAGGCCATTTTGGGAAATTTAGCAAGACCCTGTCTCCAAATAAAACATTATTTAAAAAAAAACCCTAATGGATAGATTCATTCAGTATAAACGTTTTTATACACAGCATGATTTTATATTGCTTCACAAAGCAATGCCCTAGAGTTGTAAAAAGGTTTATACTCTTTAACCTAGTATTTTCAAAATTTATGAAGATGCTCATTAAAGTATTTATAATTGAAGAAACAAATTGGTAGCAACCTACCAACCAACAGTATCTGATTAGACAAACTAACTTACAAAAATTATACTGTCATTAAAATAATCATAATTATGTAGCAACATGAAAATTACATAAAGACAAGGGAAATTCTGTGTATTGTAACATGTAAATAAGTTACGCATGTGGGAAAACACCTAAAGTAATAACAATTAGGTGACGATTGTGGAACTAATTTTAAATAACTTTATTATCTAGGTTTTTTATAATTTTGATATGCTTTATTAAAAATTAAAATAAAATTAAACGGTATTATCACAAGCTCACTGGTGCTCCAGGGTGGAGATAAGTGACTTCACAGAGCGAAGGAAAGAATTATCCACCGTGGGTGAGAGCGGTCCCAAACCGCTGACTTGTCCTGGTTCCAGGTTCCCTGTGGGCATCCGACTGGAGGCTCCGGGGCAGTGTTACCAGTGAAGGCTGCGTTCTGCCGCCGCTCTTCTGGCCCCAGGTACTGCATGGAATATACCCTGACAAATTATTTGCTGTTTACCTGCGATGCAAACTTAACTTGGATGTCCTGTATTTTTATTTGCTAAATGTGGGCACCCTGCCTCCCCACCCACCCACCTACCGCGCGGTCATTAACTCCCCACTCCCACCCCACTGCTCTCCGCAGCTCGCACCAAGCGCGTTTCCGCGATCCCGCCCCGGCTCGCCGAACTCCGGGCCCCACCCGCTCACCTTAACCTCAGTCTCCGCCTGCTGTGCCTAGGGTTCCCCATTCCGCCCTCTGCCCTCTGAGCCCCAGATCCGCCCTCGACTGAATTAGCTCCGAGCCTGTCCCACTGCATCCTCTCCGTCCAGTGCCCGTTCCCCGCCCGAGCCCGCGGACCCCCATCTCCGCCGCTCCCCAGCTCCGCGGATCCTCGTCACCCCAGCCCCCCCGCCCCCGCCAGCGCCCCGGATCCTGGGACTCGCCCCCCCGTCTCGGTCCCGTTGGGCGCGGCGCGCAGGCGCAGGCGCGGAGGGCGGGCGCGGGCGGAATGGGGACTGCAGCGGCGGCAGCGGCGGCAGCGGCCGGGGAGGGGGCGCGCAGCCCGAGCCCCGCCGCCGTGTCGCTCGGCCTGGGCGTGGCCGTCGTGTCGAGCCTGGTGAACGGGTCCACGTTCGTGCTGCAGAAAAAGGGCATCGTGCGTGCCAAGCGGCGAGGTAGGGAGGGCCGTGGGCTGTGTTGTGGATTGGAGGGGGGCGGGGAACGCCTCAGTTCGCGGGGGGGTGGTCGCGTAGTTCGGGGGCTTTCGGGTGGTGGCTCAGAGCCTGGCTCCTGCACCTGAGCAGGAGGCGAGCCAAGTAGGGCGGGAGACCCCCGCGCTCCCGAAGCGCGGGCACGGGTGCGGCCCTGCGGCGGGGATGGCAGCTGGGGAGCATCTCCGCCGCGGCATTTTGATCTTCCCGCAGCTCGCTAAACTGTCCCGGAATCACAGGTGCATCTCGAGTCTCCGTAGCTTTGTCACGGCCACTGTTTCTTTCCTTTCCTTGCCACTCGATAGGCCTTGTGCACTTTTGTAGGGGTTCCCCAGTTCACTTCTCTTCTTGTTCCCAGACCCTTCTAAGCTCCTCGGTCGCTTTGCAGCCCACAGACCAATGCCTTGGTTGGAGCCCAAGCTTCCCGATGGCTCATAGCAGGGAGATCTTCCTGTTTACAGGATCCCCGAGGTGGTTGGAGACAAGGGCCTGCTATTATCATGGCCTGGGATGTGCTTGGAAGAGTGAGACCTAAAGACGTTGAGCGCCCTGCATGGCCACCCAGTGCAGAAGTAAAGAGGAGCGTGATGGGCCAGCAGGCTGTTGAGGCGGGCCAAGAGGATTCCTGTTCTCAGGGTTAAATACAAAGTCTGTTCTTTCCAGTGGCTTCTGCTCTGGGCTACTTGATTGAAACATAGCTGGTTTAGCTTTGAACTACTCGAGTACAGGTAATTTTCAGTGTGAAGAAAACAAACCCAAAAGTGGGCCTACCAAGTATTTCCTGGGCACATAGACCATCAAATACCGGCTTTCCTACTGAGGGAAGCTAAAGACGGAGAGGAATCCTTCCTTGCTAGTGTTACTCGGTGCTGAGGGAAGCCTGGCACAGTTTACTGAACACTTGAAGGTATCATGCTTCGAAGCAGAAAATGAACATTGTTTCTAGAGGGAATGAGAAGTCTTGTGGTTGTAGCAGTAATCTGATGGGACTAGAATGAGGAGTTCTCTGGGAAAGGATTTGGTTGCCAGGTCATGGGCTTTGAGAGGAAGTAAATGCATTTATTTAATAGTTCAGTTTCCAGAACACAGGTGAAGCTTTTTTTTTTTGAGTGCTCTGAAAAATGAGCCAGGAGTGCTTTTGGAAGGAAATAAAGGATCTGACAATCTCAAATGAAAATATTAAATCATGGATATTTGTTTAAAGAAGTTAATTTCAAAATGAAAACTTTGCAGTCTCCATATAAAAACCTAAGTAATATCAAATAGAAGTGCCAAGGATGCAGATGTGTCTGTTTCTAAAGTACACTCATACTTCTGGCAAGTACACTTTTTTTTTCAGGGAGTGCCTGTCATTTTGACAAATGTTAGGTAAGGTGTTTGCTATGACTCAAAAATAAACAACACATATGTACTTGATAGCATGGCCAGAGAAGGGCACTTCACCTGTGTGGCATCCTCTCAGATCTCACAATCCCAGTGTAACCCTAAGAAAAAAATGACACAAACCACACAACCTGAACTGAGTAACATCTTACAAAATACCTGACTGGTTCTCTGATCAAGGACATAACATTTGAGAAACTGTCACAGCCAGGAGAAACTTCAGGACACATGCCACCAAATTAGGGGAAATCTCAATGTAGACTTTAGTAAAAATAAATAAACCAGTTATTGACTAAACCTAAACAAGTTAGCTCAGTTTATGTGTTTAAGAGAATTGGTGAATAAGAAAATATGCACAAACCTTTAAAAAATATATATGATAGGAATTGAGATGTAGTTCAGTGGTAGAGAGCTTGCCTCCTGTGCACAAGGCCCTGGATTTGATCCCCAGGATTTCAAAAAACCAACTAGCCAAACAACAACAACAACAACAAAAAATATAAAACAAGAGTTGGGGGGTGCCTCGGTGCTAGAGAATGGGCTTACCATTCTTAAGGCCCTGGGTTTGATCCCCAGCACTATATTTAGAAAAACATAATGGATGATTTTATTTATATTTATATGCTATATGCCTTTGAATTAATAAAAGTGAAAACGTGGTATTCATTCACATCATACTTACCCAATTACCACCAATTTATACTGATTCTAGTTAACTGGGTTACTTATGATGGTAGAAGATAGACATATGGTTTTCTTTCAGTAACTCTACTTTGATTTGCTCAACAGATATTTATGAAGACCCTTGTGTGCCAGATATAGTTGTAGATATTGAGGATACAGTAGTTTCAAAATCTGTTCCCCATGTAGCCCTTTTCTGTTATTTGTTAATAAGCAGCAGAGTTGACCACTGTGAAAGGACTGAAATGGAGGAGGTAGGAAAAAGGAGGTACACAATTAGAGAGTCAAGTTTTTAGGTGAAGGGAGATCTGACTTTGTGGGGAGCTGGATTGTCCCCCGGGAGCCAATCAGGAGAAGGATGAGTGCTGACAGCTGGAAACTGGGCCCCTCCTCATCGGGGGACCCCTTCCCTCCCAGCCGAGGGAAATGAGGCAACCACACGCAGCTGATGGCAGCTCAGAATCCCCTTATTATTAAGGCACGCATGTTTTTATATAGGGAGGGGAGACAGGCAAGGAATCAATAATCCTTTTAAGGGAGTTGCCAGGGGTTATGCAGATTTTGAGTACAGACAAACAACTAGGTAGGGAACAGCCTGTGGTTAGCACCTTCCAACCCATCCTAACTCTTTGCATAAGAATTAGGAAGCCTAACAAAGCACGACCTAGCAGCCCTTCCAGAAGGAACTTATGGAAATAGTAACAAGATCGCACTAGGTCAGCTGTTGAAATGGGGGTGAAGGTTAGACCCCAACATGACTTTATGGTTTCTTACACTGTAAAAAGCTGTGTCTCACTGAAATTTTAAACCTTAAATGAATTGCCTGTTGGCAACATTTCCAGATAGTCTCAGCTTCACGGGAGCCAAATTCTGGTTGCAGTCCATCTATTGGAAGGTTTGGGGCTTGACCTCCTTTATGTCTGACTTTCAATATCACTTTTAAAGGACCTTCCCAATGAATCAGCCAAATGAAACTTGGGTAGACCAGGGAGTACACTCTATAGCACAGGTTCAGGATGGACCTGCCTGGCTTCCTTACTATGCTTTTGAATGACATGCCAGCAAGCAGGAGCTGGGCAAGGGAAAGGCGGGTCCAGGTCACTCATAGTTGTCCTTCAGTGTATTCCTGGCTTTGGTTCTGGGATGTGCACAGATTACAAAATCTTCAGATTCTCTAATCCCTCATTTTTTAATGGTCCAGTATTGCTTATAATCTACAGAATCCTTCAGTATACTTTTTAAGTCCTCTGTGGATGACTTAGAATATACAATACAATATAAATACTATGTACATAGCTGTTATACTGTGTTTAATGAATAAAGACAAAGGGAAAGTTTGTACATGTTCAGTATAGACTTTTTTGATTTTTTGCGGTGCTGGGGATTGAACTCAGGGTCTTGGACATGCTAGACAAGTGCTCTAACACTGAGCTGAGCCCCCTGTCCCCACATTTTTTACAGACTATTTTCTACCTGCAGTTGTTTGTGAGTGCAGACTCCGAGGATATGGAATGCCAGATGTACAGGATGTCCAGTGTTGGAGCCCCATGGAAACAGGGCTTCCCTAAGAGAAACTAGTAGCCACTAAATGGGAAGGCATTTGTCCTGTCAGTCTGTTGCTGTGGAAAATGCCTGACATAAACAACTAAAAAGAAGGAAAAGTTTCTCTTGGCTGATGGTTCCATAGGCGTCAGTCCATGCTGGTTTGGCCTAGTTGCTTTGGGCCTGTGGTGTCAGCAGTGGGAGTATGTAGCAAATGAGGTCTGTTCACTCATGGTGGCCCGGAAGCAAAAAGAGAAGAAGGGCCCAGGGTCTCAGTATTCCCTTCAAGGGCAGGATCCCCCCTACCCCACTACCACCAGTGACCTAACTTCCTTCCATTAGGCCCCACTTGTTAAAAGATTCCTCCACTTCCTAATATCACCACAGACTCACAAGCAATCCTTTAACTTGTGGACTTTTGGGGAGCATCTAAGATCCAAACTGTAACACAACCCAAATAACAAAGAGAGATTCTCCGAAGAATAACAGTGTTTATTTAGGAATATCATAGCACTGCAATGGAAATGCTCATGCCATAGTAAACTGAGTTTATTCAAAGAGGTCAAGGCAAGGAGAAAATTTTACATATGCTATGTGGATACAAAATCCATTGGGCTTGGAGACCTGAGGCATCAAAGGGCATCTACTCGTTGGTGGATGTGCCCTTGCTGGCAAGTGTTCTATCTAGAGCATCTTGTATGAATTATTGTTGTCTTAAAGAATGATAAAGATAAACTTCATTGCAGAAATCTGCAAGGAGTGCATGAGATGTATGAGAAGTGTGTAGAGCTGGAGGGAATTTTTGGTGGGACTTAAAGTCCTTGAGAAGGTACTTATCACCTCTCTCTCTCTCTTAAAGAGAGAGAGGGGGAGAGAGAGAGAGGGAATCAATTTTATTTAGTTTTTCATGTGGCTTTTGTTGCTCTGCCACTTTATTGTGTACATGATGCTGGGGTTCAAACCCACATCCGCACATGCCGGGCAAGCACCATAACTGTTGAGCCATCACTCCAGTCCTGTGGGTACTTATCTCTTACAACCAGGCATGAGGCCCCCAACCCCCTTTCCTAGCTCCATTTCTGTCTGCGTATGACAAGAACAATCTCATCTTGGATTTAGTAACTTTCACAGTGATAGCTGGCAGAAGCTGGTTGCTTAGAGGACGGGCCAAGAGTCAGACTGTGCATGAGGACGGGTCATCAAGACAACGGCATGGCTGTCTTGGAACAGGCTTCCTGGAGACAGCCTCAGGAAAGCTGTGTGCTTGGGAGCTTGCTGGAGGACTTCAATAATTAGAAAATTAACTCCATAGGATGCTCCAGACCAGGATGAATCAGTTGATCTTTTAAAAAAGTCCTTTTCATCAAAACCATGATAAAACACCACCTCGTATTCCTTAATATGGCTGTTGGTAAAAACACATAAGACATGTGTTGGCTCGGATATGGAGAGATGGGAATGCTTGTGTATTGCTGATGGGAATGTAAAATGATGTAGCTGCTATGGAAAACAGCATATTTGTCCCTCAAAAAATAAATATAGAATTATTATTTGATCCATCAATTTTGCTTCTTGGATTACACACAGAAAGGAAAAGTAGGGACTTGAGATATTTGCACTTCTGTGTTCATAGCAGCATTATTCACAATATCAAAATATTTCTTCAAGTTTTCATTAACTGTTTGATGGTAAGTCAGATTTCTACTATTGTAACAAATACCTGAGATTAAAAAAAAAAACTTGATAAGAGAAAGGGGCTTCTTTTGATTCACAGGTTTACAGGTTTCAGTCCATGGTTGGTTGACCCCATTGTTCAGTATGGTGAAGCAGAATGTCATGGACAGAGTATGTTGCAGAGGAAGCTGCTCACCTCATGGCAGCCAGGAAGTGAAAAATGGAGAAAGGAAGGGATCAGGGTCCCACAATACCGTTTGAGACACACCTCCAATGACTTAAGACCTCTTGGTAGGCCCTACCTGATGGCACTACAGGCTGGGGATTGAGCCTTTAACACTTGGGCCTTAGGGGAACATTCCAGATCCAAATTATAGCAGATAGATAAGCAGAGTGTAGTCTGTATATGAAAGGGAATATTATTCAGTCTTTAAAAGAGGCAAATTCTAACATGATAGAACATGGATGAACGAACCTCAGTGACATTATGTTCAGTGAAATAAATCTGTCAAAAAAGGACAAATGCTGTATGATTTTGCTTATGTGAGGTACCAAGAATAGTAAATTCTTAGAAAGACCGAAAGTAGAAGGGGGGCTGCCTGGGGTTGGGGGAGGTGGGGAAGGGAAGGAGGAGTTGGTGTTTAACAGGTACAGTTTCAGTTTTGCAAGATGACGAAGTTCTGGGCCTGGAGCAGTGGCTCAGCAGCTTTTGTGCTTGCCTGGCATGAGTGAGGATGCAGGTTCAAATCCCAGCACCATGTACACAACGAAATGTTAGAGCAACAAAAGCCACATAAAAACTAAAAAAAATTGATTCTCTCTTACTGTCCCTCTCTTTCTTTAAAAAAAAAAAAGGAGATGATGAAGTTCTAGTGAAGGATGGTAGTGATGGTTGTGTAGCAGTGTGAATGCTCCTAATACCACTGGACTAACTTTATATATATTTTACCAAAATGAGAAAAATCTTCAGATTTTGTAATCCCCTCCGTGAGAGGAGCTCCACTAGAGTACACTTACATGGTCTAGACACTCACAAGGTGAGTCATCTCATAAGTAGGAGCTGGGATCCAGGTGCCAACTTTCTAAACGCCAAGGCTTCCTTACTTTCAGTGGTGAAGGAGGGAGTCCCTGGGCCTAGGAGGACATGTGCTTTCTTGCTGCCTTTCCTGTTAGTCTCTTGCTCTTAATATCCAGACACATGCTAGGTATATGCAGAACCTTGCCCCGCAAGAGTGGAGACAGGCAGACAGCAGTTAGTTTCTGCTGCTTCTGTGACCTTTCCAGACCATGACAGCTGGGGCTGATTACCGCTCTGTGTGTTTCCTTGGCACCAGCCTTCAGCCCTCTCCTATCTCCTGAACCTGTGGGATGATGACTTGTCCACTTGTTTGCAGTCCCCCCTGGATCTCAGCTCCTCTAAAGCAGGCCACATGTCCTGTCTACTGGAAGGCAGGCGGTAAACATTTGTTAATGGTGTCTAACTAGCCCTGAGTAACCATTGTATAAGGGGCACCCACCTCATTTGTTATGAAGGGATTTCAGAGTTGTCTTCAAGTGACTCAAGAACTGACCTCATTTACTTGTATCTTCTACTGAATAACAGAATCCAGAGTTACTGCCATATATGAACATTTGTAACCCTATATGGTCTTTATCTAACCCTGAGAAAAGGTCATGGATAAACAATACAGTGAGAATTGGGTGAGTGTTAGGAGGATTTGAGTGGCTGCACAGCCTGTATCTGGTTTACTTGATACTATTTCCATAAGAAGAGAAGATAAAGGGGGCTGCTATTTAGTTAAAAACCCAGCCATCACATACTCATTCATCTGTCATGGGTCTGGGGTAGAATGGGCTCAGCTGCCAGCTCTTATTTGGGGTCTTTCAGGTGGTTATAGTCCCATGGTGGCTGGGGCCGGGCTCCTCTTGATACTTGACTGAACTGACCACACAGGATTACTTCTTCATGCCCCCATCTGGGAAAGTGGAAAAGGCCGGGGCCTTGCTGAGCCCTTCTCCCCTTGCTCCCTCTCTGCCTCCTTTTCTCTACACAGCCTCTTTACATCCAGATGTATTGGTCAATTTTTTGCTGCTGTGATCAAAAGACCTGATAAGAAAAGAAGGAAGAGAAGTTTATTTGGGGGCTCATGGTTTCAGAGGTCTCAGTCCACAGATGGCTAACTCTGTTGCTCTGGGCCTGAGGAGAGGCAGAACATCATGGTGGAAGGGTATGGTGAGGAAAGCACCTGGGAACATGGTATCCAAGAAGCAGAGAGAGTCTCCTCTCACCACATACAAAATATGTACCCCAAAGGCACACCTCCAAGGACTCACCTGCTCCAGCCACACAGTTACCATCCAGTTAATCCCTATCAGGAGATTAATACACTGATTAGGTTAACTCTTGTAACCCAATTACTTAACCTCTAAACTTCTTTGCATTGTATCACACATAAGCTTTAGGGGGACACCTAATATCTAAACTGTAACACCTAACTACCTTGGATTTCCTTATGGCATGGAGGTCTCAGGGTGGAGTCCTGACATGGTAGATAGCAATGGAAGCTGCATGGATCCTTTTAATGCCTCCTCCTCTTCCTCCTTCCTCCTTTCTTCTTTCTTCTTCCTCCTTCCTTCTTCTTCTTCTTCCTTTCCTCTTCGTCTTTTCAAAGAGAGAAAGAATCAATTTAATTTCGGTTTTCATGTAGCTTTCATTGTTTCCACATTTCGTTGTGTACTGTGGTGCTGCGGCTTGAACCTGCATCCTCACGCATGTCAGGCAAGCACCATAACTGCTGAGCCGCTGCTCCAGCCCTTGTAATGCCATTTCTGCCACATTCTTTTGACTTTCTTGGGGCTTGTTCAGGTTCATCATGGACAGAAATGTATCAAGACGTACATCGCAGGAGGTGTGATGTAGAAGAGGTAGCTGAGGGCTGGAGAGATCACATGTGCCTGATCATAGGCTCTGGTGGTACCTGGATTTCAGCCCAGTTTGGGATGATCAATCAGAGTTCCTCCCTCTCTTCGTAACCTCTTTCTCGTTCTTTTTGTTTTTCTTTTTCCTTCTCTCCTCTCTCTGCCTCACCCACTACACCTTGAGTTCCATCCCCAGCATCTCCAAGAAAGTATTTTTATAGTACAGTATGCATAGAATGTAATTTACATTTTCAGTCTGTTAAGCTCCTAAAATAAATTCTGGGGGTAGTCATGTTTTTGAAAAGCATATCTTCTGATTTTAAACTGCATGGTCATTGTTTAAAATCCAGAAAGCACAGAAAACTATGAATAAGAAAAGTGAAAATTATTCATCACCTCACCTTGAGATAGCATTTATTTCTGCTCATGTTCAATATACTTTATTTCAAAATTGAATTTCAGAGCTGGGCATGGTGGCCCAGTGATTTGGGAGGCTGAGGCAGGAGGATCACAAGTTCAAAGCCAGCCTCAGCAACTTAGTGAGGTCTTAAGCAAGACCCTGTCTCAAAATAAAAAGTAAAAACAGGGGTTGGGGTCACAGCTCAGTGGTAAAGTGCTTGCTTGACACGTATGAGGCACTGATCCTCAGCACCACATAAAAACAAATAAATAAAATAAAGGTATTGTGTCTATTTATAACTAAAAAATTTAAAATTAAAAAATATTAAAATAAAAATGAGGTGGGGCTGTCACTCAGTGGTTAGTTTCCTCTGGATTCAATTCCCAGTTTTTTTAGTTAAAAAAAAATTGGTGTACAAAAATCTTGGGTACAGAGATATAAAATAAACAACACCCATCCTACATTTAAGAGATATATATCCTTGGGCTGGAGCAGTGGCTCAGCAGTTACTGTGCTTACCTGGCATGCATGAAGACTCGAGTTCAAACCCCAGCACCATGTACCCCACAAAGTGTCAGCAACAAAGGACACATGAAAAACTAAATAAAATTGATTCTTTCTCTTTCTCACTCACTGTTCCTCTTTCTTTAAAAAAAAAAAAAAGAAAGAATGAAGCAACAACAGAGAGAGGGAGATATCCTTAAAATCATAAAAAAAAACCTTGTTTTTGATAGTACTGAGGATTGAACCGAGGGTCTCATTCATGCTAATCTTGTGCTCGCCTACTGAGCTCCAATTTCCAGTCTCCCTAAACCCTTTTTATTATGGAAAATTTCAAATACTTATGAAGTAGAGAGAATAGCGTAATGGATCCCATGTGCCTACCACCTACTTCAACAATCATTGTACTTGACCCACTGTACTTGTCTATACCCACTGCCACCCCACCACCTCCATAGATTTTTTTTTCTTTTCTTGGTGCTGAGAATTGAACCTAGGGCCTTGCTCGTGCTAGAACTCTACCACTGAGCCCGTAGATTAAAAAAATAATAATAAATCCCATTTCATCTACATATTTTAGTATTTGTCTGTTTTTGTTAAACATAACCACAATACTTTTAGTGTACCTAAAAATTAACAGTAATTCCTTGGTGTACTCATGTCAGTGTTTTCTGTGATCATCTAATAATTTTTTCCCAACTTATCTTTCAGAGTCAGAATCCTGTAAGACCCAAACTTTGCAACTGGAGTCTACCTCCAATACACTTGAAAAATGAGTCAGGATACACTGAACCAATCTTCTGTGTGCCAGTTTCTATACTGCATTTGTGTGTAGTCTGTCATGAGCTCATCCTCCCCCTGTTAAATGTTCTTCGAAAACATAGTCAGTGACTACATGAATGTTACTGTTCCCTTTTGTAGAAAATGGGTATTTCCAGTTTCTGTGCTATTAGAATATAATGGATATGCTTATATGTGAATCTTTCAATGTTGATTATTTCTTTTGGATAGCACCCTGGAAATAGAGTTGGGTTTTTGTTTTGTTTTGTTTTGTTTTGTTTTGTTTTGTTTTGTTTGAAAGAGAGAAAGAGAAAGAATCAATTTTATTGAGTTTTTCATTTGGCTTTCCTTGCTTGGATACCTCATTGTGTGTGGTGCTGGGGTACAAATCCGTGTCCTCATGCATGCTAGGCAAGCACTGTAACCTCAGAACCACCACTCCAGCCCCTGGAAATCGAGTTTTAAAAGCAATGATATTTTAATAAACTATACAGATATATTGCTGTGTAAACAATAGTTGCCTGAGACAACCAATTTATGTAAAGAAAAGGTTTATTTTGGCTTGTGTAGAAGTTTCAGTCTATATTCAGTTGGCCTAGTTGGTTTGGGTGAGGCAACATTCTCATGGTGAGACTGTGTGGAGGGACAGAACATTGACCTCATGGCCAGAAAGTGAAAAAAAAAGAAACTGTCTGCCCTCAAATTTCTACAAGGCTGCCCCTCCTAAAGGCTCCACTATTTTTGAGCATACAGGTGTTGGGGAGATATTTAAGCTTCAAGGTATAGCAGTTGTCACTTGATTTCCAGGAATATCATATCTATTTTCATTCTTCCCAACACTGCTTGAGAAAGGCGTGCTCATAGTTAGGTCAGTATTCGTGAAAATTTAGCACATCATCTATCATTTTGAGTTCCCCTTGCTGTAGGTGCTCCTTTTCCTAGATTATTCTGTTCACATCAGCAGAGCACACTAGTCCAGGTAAAATACCTGTCACCTGTCCTGACATCAGGAATCTGCCACCTTGACTTCTTTTCCCTTGGGATGGAGGGTGGGCAGCCTCCATCTCTCCGATGGGAGAAGGGGACCAGAAAGCCCTTCTGTGGTTATGGCAAAGAGGATGGAGATGCTCTGTGAAGGTGGATGACATTCTTGTGAGTCTTTGTCTCCACTGATGACTGTTTGTTGACAGTTCTTAGTGAATATTTGATAAATGGATAGATTAAAGACACAATATAACTATTGCACTTTGCTGCTCTGAAAGGATTAGGAATTGTTGGAAGGAGAATTTATTAATATGTGCTGAATCCTTACTTGTAACACAAAATGCCATTTTCCATACAAACTGTGAGAAAATTAAAGTGGTTAATTGTGTTATGGTCTTTGTTGTGTGGGCTAATCCAGAAATTCAACTAATTTTTTTATTTAAAATTTTTTTTACATCTTTAAACCACTTTATTGAAATTTTATTGACATGTAAAGAGCTATACATGTTTAATGTATACATCTCTGTGAGTGTGGGGATGAGTATATAAACTAAATAAAATTGATTTTCCCTCTCTCTAAAAAAAAAAAAAAAAAAAGAACAGATGGGGGGAGGGAGAGGGAAGCAAAGACAATTTTATTTAGTTTTTCACATGGCCTTCATTGCTCTGAGACTTCATTGTGTCCATGGTGCTGGGTTTGAACTCCAGTACTCATGCATGCCCGGCAGGTGCTGTAACCGCTGAGCCACTGCTCCAACCCTAAACTGTTTCTTTTTATTTTTAAATATTAGGGTACAATTGTATAGAGTAAGCTGCACATATCTAAAAGTTATGATTTGATGAGTTTTGACAAATGAATGTGTAGGTGCCAGTAAGACCTCAGTTAAGTAGATCATTACCACAGTCCTAGAAAGTTCCCTCATGTCTTATTCCATTCTGTCTTCCCTATGCTACGGTACCCATTCTTTCATTTGCATATATTGAATCAGTTCTATCTATTCTTGAAGTTCCTGTAAATGGAATCATACAGTGTGTGTTCCCTTATGTCTACTTGTTGAGCATGGTTTGAAGATTTATTGTGGTGTGTGTTATCAGTAGTATGTTCCTTACTATTGATGAGTAGTGTTCCATTGTTTGAATATATCACAGTTTGCTTATCCATTCTCCTGTTGGCAAATGTTTTATTTCCAGATTTTTGCCATTTGAATAAAGCTACAATGAGCATATGTGTGTGTGTGTGTGTGTGTGTGTGTGTGTGTGTATAACTTCCTTTCAAATTTGTGGTGCTGGGGATGGAATCCAGGGCCTCACACTGCTCTACCACTGAACTACACCCTATCCCTTTGTACTTCTCTTTTGGACTTTCATTTCTCTTGGCTAAATACCTCAGAGTCATAACGCTAAATCATGATGTAGGTATATAATTACATTTTAAGGAACTGTTAAATATTTTCCCACTACAGTTTTGCCATTTTTGTACTCGCATTAGCAATTAACAGTTCCAGTTGGTTCACATTCTTTCCAACATTTAGTCTTGTCATCTGTTTAATTTTAGCTATTCTGGTGAGTCTGTAAGTGGTATCTCACAGTGATTTTCATTTGTGTTCCCCTGATATTTAATGAGAAGTATCTTTAAAGGAATGTATTGGCCATTTGTATGTGTTCTTTTGTAGGTGTCTTTGAGACCCTTGCTTGTATTTTATTGGGTGCTACCTTTTTAGTATTAACTCATAGGAGACACATACACAGACAGACACACATACACACACTTATATAAACATGCACATATAAATGTATATTTATATTTATGTATACATATTCTGATTCTGTACACACATAAAATCTGGTTCAAGTGTTTGTCAGGTATAGGGATTATATTTTCTCTATGACTTGCCTTTTCATTTTTTTTTTTTAAGGGAGAAGGAGACAAAGAATTATATTTAGTTTTCTATCTGGCTTTTATTTCTGTGACAGTTGTGTATGTGGTTCTGGGGTTTGAACCTGGGTCCTCATACATGCCGGGCAAGCGCTCCAACCGCTGAGCCACCACTCCAGCCCTTACTGTTAGGTTGAGAAGTCATCTTGATTTAGTTTTCTGTGTGATCTGAGGTAAGAATCAAGAGGCAGCATTTTCCTTACCAATATTCTTTGTCGAAGAGACTTTCCGCATTTAACTGTGCTGTTGGTCTTGTCTGTGACCTGACTGTACGTGTGTGGGTGTGTTTCTGAACTCTCTTCTATTTCATTGTAGGTACCTATCCTCATGCCAGTACCACACTGCCCTCATTTATGCAGTTTCATAGTAAATCTTAAAATCAGATAGTATAAGTCCTACAAATTTGTTCCTTTTTACTTTTGCCAGATTATTTCTTTAGGAAAATAAATTCTGCATATCTAATAATGAACATGCAAAAGAACTTCAGGCACTAAATCCATTCATAAGTTGGTGTATTCTAGTATGTGTTGGTATCAGAAAACTATTTTTGATTCCTAGTCTTTTAAAAAAAACTTTATAAAATTGAAATTACATCTTTTTACACATTCTTTAAGTGAAGACATTCTGTTTGAAGGACATAGTGATCCACTCCCCTTTGTTGTTAGCATTGACTTGTATTGTTGCTGTTAGGAGCACACATGAGAGGGGCTGATTTTTCCATGTGGTAATAAAATAAATAAGTTAGATGACGTTCTGTATTTTATACTTTAAAAAACTGTATGTTAAGGATATTTTTATCCACATTTATAACAAAGTGGTAGGTTTTAGAAGCCACAAGCCCATTCGTACAACATCATTTCCAGTTGTTTTTATCATCCTAAATCTCTTTTGCATTTGCACAAATACCTCTTTGTCTAATAGTTCAGCTGTTGCAAACAACCATGCAGCTCTCAGCAACCAGTTTCCAGTGAGAGAAAAAGCCCCTAGAATTTGGCTACTGTCACCTCTGCAGCCGGCACCTGAGAATGCAGTGAGGAGTCATGCGTATTTGGAAACAAACTGAAGGTCCCCAGTGTTCTTCAGTTATTTTTCTTCCTGTTCTTGCTGAGGCCAGAGGACTTGAAGAGTAAAAGAGGACAGGTGCTAACTGGGAAGAGGAGTGTGGGTAAGGCTCCAAAAGGCACCTCCCCAGGGTACCAGCTGAGCGACTTTAGGAGCTTTGGGGGATTGTAACCAGTGAGGGTAGAACTGTGAAGAGACCTAGTCGTTTGGGGACATAATAGCAGTGAATGCAGGCTCCCAGAAGCTACTGGATGAAGAGAGAGGAGGGAAAGTGGGCCACTGAGTTCAGCAAGGAAGCTGGGCACCATGGGGCGGGCACACACAGCTGTGTTCTTCCTTCAGGGCAGAGCTCAGGACTTGTTGCTGGAGTTCTTCCAGGACCATGTGCTTTGATCTACAGCTAGGAGTGTGAGGCAGGTAGTGGGGTATGGAGCAAGTATCTAGACACAGAACATTGTTTAATGTCCATGGAAATAGAAAAAAAAATTAAGTCTAATATTGGCTTGAAAGGTAAGGGTGACCTGAACACCTCTATGTTTCAGCAAATCCAAGTTCCTGCTGGGGAGCATGAGTTGGGGGCTTGTGATGCTTGAAACTGAACAGAACCCTGAGGTTAAAGGAGAACAAAAGTTTGTCACATCCTCATTCATAGATACCTTACATCCCAGGTTTTCCCGATTTTGGTAACTTGATAAATTTCAAACCACTTATGGTCAGTGGCATTGAGAAAATCTTGTTAGTGAAAAGACAGAGCCCTGGGCTCCATTGCACAGGCCACTGATCTTCTTGGACCATATTTGATTGAAGTTCCTATAATTTTTTTTTTTTTGAGTAAAAGGAGTAGGATTTATTTAAGGAAGGAGACAGAGACTCTGCAAGGCGGAGTGTCACCACCGGCAGCTGCTGCCCATGTAAGAAGTCATGCCCAAACCATGTTCATCGCAACAAAAGGAGACAAACATTTTTCTTTCCTCCCCTCAACAAAGATCCTAAAAGAAAAGATTGTGATCACCATGAAGGAAGGGAGGAGGGCTGGGATAGGGAGAGAGTGGAATGAATCTGAACTAACTTTCCTGTGTACATACATATATGAATATACCACAGTGAGTCTCGCCATCATGTACATCCACAAGACACTAACTTAAAAAAACCATAGTAAAACTGTAGGGTTGGAGTGGTTGCTCAGTGGTTACAGAGCTTGCCTGGCATGCATGAGGACGTGGGTTCAAACCCCAGCACCAACATATACAACAAAGTGTTGGAGCAACAAAAGCTACATGAAAAACTAAAATATGGAATTGATTCTCTCTTTCTCTCTTTCTCACTGTTCCTCTCTCTTAAAAAAAAAAAACCTGAGTAAATAGAATGATCAGTAGAGCAGAGGGAAGGGAACAGTGGGGAGGGAAGAGGGGAAGGAAAAGGGAAGTACTGAGGAACTGAATTAGAACAAATTATATTCCATGCTTTTATAATTATGTCAGAAGAATCCTATTGTCATGTACAACTAAAAAGAATCAATAAAAATTAAAAAAAGAGATTGTGGTCACTTCTTCAATTCCAAAGTCCCTATAATTTTTTTTTTTTTAGGAGTAAAAGGAGTAGGATTTATTTAAGGAAGAAGAGCAGAGACTCCGCAAGGCAGAGGGGTACCCTGAAGCAGGACACTCCACTATAATCCTTTTAATATTATATATAGAACATTAAGAGCCATTAAGTTACTATGTAAATATTTACAATGAGCTTCCAGATATTGTAGAATGAAATATGTTAACAGTTACTTTAAATGGTGAATAAAAATATCTATTTATATGCCAGGGGGAAAAAAGCTAGAGTGGCTATAACTAGTATCAGATAAAGCAGACTTTAGGACAAAATTGTTACTAGAGACAAAGGGAGGACATTTTATAATAATATTATCCTTCCAGGAAGACATAACAATTGAAAGTATATGTGGAGTTCTGGGAATGTGGGTTGATGATTGTGTGCCTAGCATTCCTAGCATGCCTCATGCTTTGTGTTCAGTCCCCACCACTACACGCACACGTACGCAACTAACAATTGAGCCCCCAAATACATGAAGCAAAAATTGAGCAATGAGAGATATAGATAATTCAACAATAGTTGGGAACCTTAATGCCCTACTTTCAAAAAAGGATGGCAAAATTAGGCAAATCAGTAAGAAAATAAAGGACTTGAACAAGTAGACCTAACAGCCATCTGTAAAACACTTCATCCAGTAATAGCAGGTGCACCTTCTCAAATGGACATGGACTGTTCTCTGAAAGATTATATAGTAGGCCATAGAACAGACATGAATTAATTGAAAAGGATTGGAATTATACAAAGTAAATGCTCCAACCACCATTTTGTTAGTTAGCTTTATGTTATTTTAACAAAATATCCAAGATGATCAACTTAAAAAGAGGAAAGGTGTATTTGGGTTCACAGTTTTGGAGGTTTCCATCCAGGATCGGTTGGTCCTGTTGCTTTGGGCCTGTGGTGAGGTAGTACATCATGGTGGGAGTGCATGGTGGAGCAATCTGTTCACATCATGGTGGCAGGGGAGCAAGAGACAGGGGAAAGAGAGAGGAAGAAACCAGTGTTGCACAGTCTCCTTCAAGGGTAGGCCAGCAATGACCTAAAACCTCCCACTAGTCCCCATCTCTTAAAAGTTCTACCATCCTCCCATAGGGCTAGACTGACCAAGCAGAAGGAAGATTCAAATTACTAAAGTCAAGAACAAATAAGCAGCTATATGCTATATCCTCTTAGGACAATTTCCAAAGACTTTAAATGTAATTTTTTTAAATACTTTTTTTTGTTAATGATGGTGGTTTTGTGGGGAAACTGGTCTACCGGGCTTTTTATACTAGTATTCTGGATGTGGATCTCTTGACCTATCTCTATTTAGCATGCATTTTTGAGGTATTCAGAGAGATTCTTTTAAATAGCCACTGTGTGGTATATATATAACATTAGGAATGAAAAAAAACCCAAATTAGCATTTAATGTGTGCTGATAGCTGATAACTATTCTGGAGTGTTCACCTTGGGGTGTTCTTAGGCTTAGCTAAACTTTTGAATCATAAGGACATCCCGGGCCACATTTGCATTGGACACACTCACAAGGACACAAGCCAGGAGCCCTAGCAGTGTCAGGCCCTCTTTTTCAGCTGGATCCTGGCAGCAGAGGCAGAACATGGCTCAGGGCCTGGACACACAGCTGCAGCAGGCAGGTGGCTCAGCTGCCCTACTTAGAAGCCTTGTGCCCCCAGTGTAGCAGTACAGGGGGAGCTCCAGGCTGCACAGGAGTCATGGCTGTTCCCAGAGGCATTTAACTAAGGGGCTCAAGCAGTGGAA
Organism: Aplodontia rufa; assembly: GCA_004027875.1. Classification (NCBI taxonomy): domain Eukaryota; kingdom Metazoa; phylum Chordata; class Mammalia; order Rodentia; family Aplodontiidae; genus Aplodontia; species Aplodontia rufa. The sequence goes on along the minus strand of PVKS010002006.1, from coordinate 90,785 downwards.
TCAACACAGTAAGTTCACAGGACTCCATTCCAGGTGCTATCCGCCTATCAGAGGTCATCGTTACCATACATGCCCATCGCCTGTCAATATGGCTGTCAACATGACTTCCAGAGCCAGAACATGAACCATACGCCCAATTTGCATGTAGGAAGAGGGGAGTTTCCTTAATCTTTATCTACAGAAGTCCATTATCAGATTTTGTCAGTCTTCACACTGTCCATAACAACCACTTTCTCCTGCAGTCTTGCATCATGTGTGTGTTTAGTTATCTTGGCTCTTTTGTTTCTTTTAATCTGTAGTGGTTCTTCAGCCTTTTTATTCTTCATGACCTTGCTGTTTGTGAAGGGTGCAGGCCAGCTGTGAAACAGTTCGGATTTGTCTATTTCCTCATGATTAGTTTCAGGCTATGCCTTGGGCAGGAGTGTGGCAGATGATCCGTTAGGTCCTTCTTAGTGCACCTGCTCAGGAGGTACTTAATGTTGTCTCTCCCATTTCTTGTTGTTTTAGTTGGCTTTTTAGTTGCTGTAAACAAAATACCTGACAAGAAATATTTTAAGGAGGAAAAGTTTATTTGGTGATCATAGTTTCAGAGGTCTCAGTCCATAGATGGCTGACTTCATTACTCTGGGCCAGAGGTGAAGGAGCACATCATAGCGAACGGGTGTGGCAGCTCAGGACATGGAACCAGGAAGCAGAGAGGAGAACAAGGACAAAATATATACCCCAAAGGCATTCCTCCAATTCCCCACCTCCTCTAGCTATGCCCTAACTGCCTACAGTTACCACCCAGTTAATCACTATCAGGACGTTAATGTATTGATTAGGTTAAGGCTGTCATGATCCAATCATTTTACCTCTAAGCTTTCTTACATCATCTCACATATGAGCTTTTTGGGAGCCCTCATATCTAAACCATAACACTGGTGATATTAACTGTGACCATTTGGTAAATTACTTGATATCTGCCAGACTTTTCTAACATCAAAATAACTTTCTGTGATTAATTTAAAAAATAAAAAAAAAGACCTATGGAGGTGATTCATTGAGACTAACAGTCTTGTTACCAAACTTTCATCTACTTGTTTTAGTACCCACTGATTCTTGCCTGAATCCGTTTTTAATGTGATGTTGTCAGATGGTGATATTTCTCCAATTTAGTCATTACTTGTCATTATTATTATTATTATTTATTATTATTATTATTATTATTATTATTAATTTGGTTGATTTTTGGTACCAGGGGTTGAACCAGAGGCACCTAACTACTGTGCCACATCCCCAGCCCTTTTTATATTTTATTTTGAGAGGATCTCACTAAGTTGCTGAGACTGGCTTTGAACTTGGGACCTTACTTCCTCAACCTCCTCAGCTGCTGGGATTATAGGTGTATGCCATCATTCCTGGCTTATTTATTTATTTTGAGGCAGGTTCTCACTATGTTGCTTAGACTGGCCTTGAATTCCTTTGCTCAAACTGTCCTGGCTCAGGACTACAGGTTCACAGCACCTCACCCAACTCAATCATTACTTATTGACCCTGTTTGATTTTTTTAAATACATATTGTAATACCTGTAGCTCTGCCCCCATATTAAGCAGGCAGGCCTCATTTTTTCCTTATGCCAAATTATTGTGTCTTACTACTGAGAATTTAAAAATTAAGTTAGAATTAGGAACGTTAATCAGTAAAAGCAATCTGAGTAGAAGCATTTTGTCATCTAATGAAGGACAAACAGCTCTCAAAAGTTGGGAGACCATCTCACTAAGTGCCTGTTCCACGGACAAGACAAGGACCAATGTAATGCGGAGGCCAGAGCGTTCTTCACCTTCTGCCTGCCCTGCCTGGGGATATGTGAGGATCACAGGAGAATACAAGGGAAGCATGATGTACAGTGTCAGCACCCTGAGTGACTGCAAGAATCTGGTGCCCACATGGTTGAAAGAAGCTACAGTAGAAGGATTCTAAATTAGGAAAATTGAGTAACCAGTTTAAGGAGGATGTTACCGAATCCTGTGATAGTAAAATTATCATATAAATGGGTTACAGTAAATGCACGAGAGAGTTGGACTTTAAAAATTATCTCATTTGAGAGTGATGTACAACTCCATTCCAAAGAATATTCGTGTCTCAGTAGTGGCTTGCTGAGCCAAGAAAACCAATTTATAAAGCTTTCATCTACTTTTGTAGGTCAGCCTGTGTTGGTTGCAAAAAATATCTTTGCTACTTTTAGTGGTTTGTCAGCTTCCTATTTATAGACAAAAGGTTATTTATAGGGTGAATAAACAGTATGCCATTTATTATTCTTTTCTATTTTATTTTTTATATGATGATTTCTGTTTTAATTTGGTTGCTTGTAAACCTCCTATTGCTGACATACGCAACTTATAAACCTACTTACCTGACATTTTTCTCATTCTTCTGTAGGTACCTCTTATTTAACAGACATCGTGTGGTGGGCTGGCACAATTGCAAGTAAGTTGGCCTGTGTGGTGAAGAGCCTGGTCTTTTTATTTCTGAAGGTCAATCATTCATCTGGGCAGGGCTGGAGGGTTCAGATGAACTTGGCTGTGTTTTTGGGAGGACCCTGTCTTCCTCAAGCCTGGCTTGAGGAGCCAGGCTTCCTCAAGCAGGAGGCCTGCTTACTCATCCCTCATCCGTAGCTGGGCTGATGGCCTTTGGTGAGATATAATGAGTTATGCTGCCTTGTTCTTGATTTAAGAAGGAGTGTTTCTTGACTGAACTCAAAGACCAGATCAGAGGCCATATGCTGTCATATAATGATATATACTAAAATCAGAGTTCAGAACTCTAAATAGATGAAGGACAGTTGTATTAGAGATTTCAGAAATACGTGATTTGTTTGTTATGTGTTATCTTTGGGCATGATGTCACCTCTCATTCTACAGAAGAATGAGAAAAAATGTCAGGTAAGGTTGATGCTCTTCATTGAAGAACTCCCCTTCAAGCTTTCTCACAGGAAGGACTCTCCTTCAGCCTCACTCCAGGTGGAGCCCCAGGGCAGTCCTGTGCAGGCAGCACTGGTGGTGACCCACCAGCCCAGCATTGTGGCCAGCTGCCTCCACCAGAGTAGGTTCCAGGCCATTTGAAAGCATATGGAAGCTCTGCCCAAGTTGGGGAGAGATTGATCAGTGGGAACGGAAGTACAGTTGGATGGGAGTAAAAAATTCTGGTTTTCCATGCACAGTATTGCACAGTAGGGTGACTATAGGTAGTGATAATGCTGCACATTTCAAAAAAGTTGGAAGAAAGGATTTCGAGTGTTTGTGCCATAAAGAAATGATATATGTTCAAGTAGACAGATACATTTAATCTGATTTAAACATTACACAGTGTATACATGTGTCAAAACATCACATGGTACCCTGTAACTATATACAATTTTAATGTTGTGTTTCAGTTTAAAACATTAAAAGGTTTTAAAAAGTCTATATTAAAAACAGCATTTTAAAATTAAATTAATTTTTAAAACCCACAAGGATGTGTTAAGAGAGTGGAAAAATACCTCGTATTGTACGCGCTGCTTAAAGGGCTGAAACTTCTCCTTAGCTAACTACACCAGAGAAGCTGCAGGGTCTGCCCTTTGCTGTCAGACCCTGAAACAAAAGTGATACTAATATTTGCTTCTTTACAAGCAGTGGAAAAGAAGTAGCCCTTTCAGAGCAGGGCCTTGCAAAATTCAGCTATGTGATCAGTGCTAAGAGAGAGCTCTGTAATTAATTGCGAGTTATATCCTGTGCTTCTCTTGACAGTGGCTGTTGGCCAGATTGGAAACTTCCTGGCTTACACGGCAGTCCCTACCGTCCTGGTGACTCCCCTGGGTGCCCTGGGAGTGCCATTCGGGTGAGAGCTGAGATTCTGTGTTTTGGTATTGAATGTATAGTTTAGATGTAAAAAATTTTGTCATTTTATAAATGTTTCTGTTAAAAAAAAACTGAAGGTAAAAATTATAAGTAAACATAGGGCTTCTGAATTGCACTCTATATTATTTAATTCATCCCTTCAAATGTCATTCTGTGTATTATTAGCCCTTCTCTTAGAATTTATTATACTTTAGATTCTAACTTATTTAAAGTTACCCATGAATCTGAGGCTAGTCACTCTCGAGGACTCTGCCCTGGAAAACCTTGTGGAAATCAGAGTCTTCCTTGACACCTTGGCAAGTTATTCTGAGAACCCACGAGGCAAAATGTGTCAGTTAGTGTTTTATATGGGTGTTTAGCATCCCTTGGACTCTGGGCAGTCTCCCATCTTATTCTAGGAAACTGTGTAGGTTGGGACAAATTACTCAGGGGTACCAGTGGACATGAAATAGAGTTTATGATTCACAAGTAAGTAGCAAATAGATTTCAAAAAAGATGGGGGGAGGGCAGATTTAGAGTGAGAGGGGATTTCAGTTTTTACTCCAGTTAGGGCTGAGCCTTTTGGAGGTTTGATGGGTCTTTATGGTTTGAAATATCTGCCTACACCAAAAGTTCAAGGACTCCAAGGACTGAGAATGTGAGTGGTCTTTTTTATCAGATTTCCCAGATGTTGGGCAAAGGGAAAAGGGGAGGAGTGGGGACTTAAAGCCTGCGGGCCATCAAATATCACAAATGGGGTCCCTGTTTATTAACTTGGTGTCTTAGTCCATTTTCTTTCCTTTTTTCTTTCTTTCTTTTTTTAAGTGATAGAGGGACAGTGAGAGAGTGAGAAAGAATCAACTTTATTTAGTTTTTCATATGACTTTTGTTGCACCGACACTTCATTTTGTATGTGATGCTGGGGTTCGAAGCTGAGTCTTCATGCATGCCAGGCAAGCACTGTAACCATTGAGCAACCACTCCAGCCCACTTAGTCCATTTTCTGTTGCTATAACAAAATACCTGAGACTGGGTAATTTTTAAACAAAAGGTTTTATTTTGGTTCAATTACTGGAAAGTCCAAGTTTGGATCAGTGCCACATGCTACTTCAGTTTGTGGCAGAAAATGAAAAAGGCCAAACATGAGGGGTAGCCTCATATTAAAGCAACCCATTCTTGGCTGGGCACAGTGGTGCATGACTGTAATCTCAGCGGCTTGGGAGGCTGAGGCAGGAGGATCGCAAGTTCAAAGCCAGCCTCAGTAACTTAAGGAGCTTAGTGAGACGCTGTCTCAAAATGAAAACTAAAAAGAGCTGGGGATATGGCTCAGTGGTTATGCACCTCTGGGTTCAATCCCCAGTACCAAAAACCCAAAACCAAAACCAAAAACACACACACAGAAAACCCTATTCTAGTGATAAGTAATACAGGTTTGTGAGAGCCTCTTTATTCTTCCTAATGACGTGATCACCTTCTAAAGCCACCACTTCTCAGTAATGTTACACATGAATCATATATTAACATAAGTCTTAGCAGGGACAAACCTTATCCAAACCATAGCACTTGGGTTACTACAGAAATTATTTTATGAGACATTTCTTATATAAGCTCAACACATATCCTTGTGAACATATTTATATTCTGCTTTACCTTCAAAAAAAATCATCAATAAACAGAAGTAGGGTAGAAGAAAAATAAAATGTAAGTTTCTAACTCATGGATTCATTGGTTTTCAGCTGTATTCCAGATACACCCCCGAATTCTTGCAGAGAAGAGTATCTATAATGAATATATTTATGTTTCACCTTAAATTCACTGAGATTTTAAAGTTCGGTAGTTTAAAAACCACAACTGTTTTCACATGTGAAGCTTTGAAACTGTGCGTGTAGCACATTGTTCTCATCCAGGAGCATGTGATCTTAGTGTGGCTTACCATCACATTGTATTTTGGGTGACCCTGTAAAGCTGGGAGGGCAGGAGTGATACTCATACCTGAAATCACTTCTCCAGCTTCCTCAGTTCATTCCCCTGGAACATAATCAGGCTGATCCTGTAATCTTTTAAAGTTGTACATTTAATGTGCACATATTAAAATGACTTGCCTAGGTAATTTCCTAAGAGCTGTTCTTATGCGCTTTGATAGTTAATCACTTAACCAGAAACACTCAACTGTTCCAAGTCTGCAGAGGATGTTATTCATCCAAAGAACCATGGGACATGCTGTTTGGGATAAAAGCCTGCCAACTCAGGATCCCAATTGCCTTTTTTCTTCTTTCTTTTTTTCCTCTGTTCTAGGGAATGAACCCAGGTCCTTGTCCATGCAAAGGAAGTGGTCTACAACTATGCTATGTTATATCCTCAGCCCTGAACTTTTATTTTTTCAAAGAAGACAGTTAGGGTTGGGGATTTAGCTCAGTGGCAGAGTGCTTGCCTAGCACACGCAAGGCCCTGAGTTCAGTCCTCAGCCCTGAAGGAAATAAATAAATTAAGAAGAAAGTTAATGTTAATTTGGAAAAAAGCACACAGATATCAAAGTGCATATATATGTACATATACATTTATACATATTTCATAAAAAGTTCTCTTGGTATTGGGATGAGTTGCCAGAGTTATATAGACCAGAAATAAAAAGAATATGACACTAGGAAAAAATAAGTCAATATATCAGTGAATAAATGAAGAACCCCAAAATAAGTCCATTTTTTTCTGCAAAGATTCAGTGCATGATAGTCATCACAAGTACTTTTTTTTTTTTTTTTGGTACTAGGGATTGAACCCAGCAGTGTTTAACCACATGTCTAGACCGTTCTGTTTTTATTTAAAAAAAAATTTTTTTTTTGAGAGAGGTTCTTGCTGAGTGATTACTCAGGGCCTCACTAAGTTTCTGAGGCTGGCTGTGAACATGTGATCCTCCTGCCTCAGCTCCTGAGTTGCTGAGATGATAGGAGTGCACCACTACACCTGGCCACAAATACTTTTAAAAGTGGGGTTAATAAGATTTATTTGGAAATAATTTGCAAATTTACAGAAAAGGTGCAAGATTAAGAAAAATCTTAACACCCATGTACCTACTTCACTTGGGTGCACAGTAGTGATGTTTTACCCCACTTGTTCTATCAGTTATTTTTTATTCAAGTTCCTCACTTTGATACTGTTGACATTTGAGGTCAGGTCTTTCTCTGTTGTGGGGGGCTGTTCTGTGCATTTTAGGTTGTTAGCAGCATTTCTAGCCTCCTCCCACCAGATACCAATAGCATCTACTCCTCCCCAGAATGTCTCTGAACATTAGCAAGTGTACCCTTGGGGGCAGTTTATCCCCAGTTGAAAACCACTGTTCTGTATGAATGTGGTGTTATTTTGTTTTTCGTGGTCTGGGGTTGTTTATTTAATCCTTTTGAAGGTAAGTTCTTTTGTTTTGTTTTGTTTTGCAAAGGTGAGGTTAGAACCCAGAGTTTCACACATGCTAGGTAAGCACTCTCCCACTAAACTGCATTACCAGCCCTGATGAGCAAGTTATAATGCATCATGATTATTATGTATTTCTAAAAATTAAAGAAATTTATCTGCATAACCACAGTACAATATTAATTTCAATACTTTGGTACTGTGGATTGATGCCAGGGGTGCTTTACCGCTATATCCATAACCATTTTAATTTTTTTAATTTTGAGACACTGAGTTGCTGAAGCTGGCCTCAAACTTGCAATTCTCCTGCTTTAGCCTTCCAAGTAGCTGGATTACAGTCACACACCACTGTGCCTGGCCCAATTTTGATAAATTTAGTCAAAGACATCTTGTCTGTCTCTATATTCCAATTTTATCAGTTGTCTATCTTACTGTACTAGTATTTTATACTATTTTCTTTTGTATCATTTTTTCCTTCTAATATAAAATCTAGTCTAGGATCAGGAGCTGCAGCGAACTTTCATGTCTCTAGTGTAAAGAAAAGATCTTTGTCATTCTTTTTTAAAACAGTGTCGTGGATTAAAGTCAACAGCAAGCACTCTGCCACTGAACTACACCCTCAGTCTCTTTTTTTCTCTTTAATAAATAGTGTTGGGAAAACTGGTAAGCAAATTGCTAAGAATGTCAATTTATTTTATTTTGTTTTTAAGAGAGAAGGACAACGAGAGAGAGAAAGAGAGGATCAATTTTATTTAGTTTTTCATGTGGCTTTCGTTGCTCCAACACTTTGTTGTGTACGTTGTGCTGGGGTTCAAAACTGTGTCCTTGCGCATACCATACATGCCAGGCAAGCACCATAACCACTGAGCCACTGTTCCAGCCCCATGAATGTCAATTTAAATCCTAATCATAGTGACATAAAAATATGATTATGTGAGTTAAAATACAGAGTAGCGACCTATGTGGAAATAGAGACAACTACAACATTAAAGGGTGTGTTGATACTACATTCTGTTTACGATGTGTATGACATTACATGAAATGTTCATGTTGTCATTTTCAACAATTGAGGGATCCATGTGCTATGGAAAGCTGCAGCAAACCCACTGTATTAACTGTTATTTCCACCACTGCCTGCCCAAGCTGAGGCACATAGCAGCAGATAGTCTGCATCTCTGATTTTCACTGAATAATCTGCATCTCTTACATACCCAGAAGAAGTAATGCAGAGGCTCATTCTACCGAAAAGAAGAAAAAAATGTTTAGTTATTTTTCCAGATGTTGTAGACCCAGTATAAGGAAATTCTTTTATTTTTACAACATGAAAAAAATAGAATCCTCTTCAGATTTTTGGGAGGATAATAAGTTTCTAAAGTGTGAATGAAAAATAAAAAGTTAATTTTCTACAAGGAAAAAAACAAAATAGGAAAAACACTTCCATCTAGTATGACAGTGGCTAAAGCTAGGATATGAAGAATTTTCTCAGAATAATATAAATATTTCAGTAGATGAAACGGTGAAGGACAAGAACTGCCAGGTCACATATAGGAAAACACATTTATTCCATTCATATTAGACCTAGTTTTCAGTAGAATATACATAAGCCCACAGATAAAATAAATACTTGAGAATTTAGTAGATATTCAAAAGATAATAAGGGTGTTAGAGCATTTGGTAAATAAATAAATAGAACTTCTTATAAATATGTACTTGTCTTTTCTTAACTTTTTTATTTTTTTTTTTATTTTTTTATTTTTTTAAAGAGAGAGGGACAGTGAGAGAGAGAAAGAGAGAAACAACTTTATTTAGTTTTTCACATGGCCTTTGTTACTCCAACACATAGTTGTGTATGTGGTGCTGGGGTTTGAACCCGGGTCCTCGTGCTTGCCAGGCAAGCACCGAAACCGCTGAGCCACTGCTCCAGCCCTTCTTAACTTTTTTAAATAGACAAAGTAATAATTATAATAATATACTATTTGATTTTGTACATAGATACACACATGGAAAAAAGAGGAAGAGAAAATAGAGTTACATAGGAGTAGCATTGTTATATCGCGCTGGGGTTAGGTTAGGATCAATCTGAAATTTATTCTGTTAAGCAGTATAGAATCCAAAAGAAAAATAAAAATGTACAGCAAAAATATCATTGAAGGAATAAAAATGTTACACTGAAAATAATTTATTTAATGCAAAAGGAAATAGTAAATTGGAAACAAAAAAGATATGAGGGCCCAGGCTACTCAGGTCAAGTCAGGAGGATCACAAGTTTGAGAATAGCCGGGGCAACTAAGCAAGACCCTGCCTCAAAATTAAAAAAAAAAAATAATTAAAAATAAAGAACTGGGGGTGTAGCTCAGTGGTAGAATATCACTAGGCTCAATCCCCAATGACCACCCTCTAACACCCAAAAGAGACATGAGGGGTGTAGGAAACAAAGGTAAAATGATAGATATAAATCTTACTATTTCAATAAAAAACTAAATAGTATATTACACAATCCAAAGGCAGACACTGTCAGGTTGTATTTTCAGACCACAAAACAAGAACCAGCTATATGCCATCTATAGGACACACACTTGTTTTTCTTTTTTCTTTGAAAGATAGAGAGGGAGAAAAAGAGAGAGAGTAGGAGAAAGAATCAATTTTATTCAGTTTTTCATCTGGTTTTTGTTGCTCCGACAGTTGCATATGTGGTGCTGGGGTCCGAACCCAGGTCCTTACACACACCAGACAAGCATGATACCACTGAGCCATCACTCCAGCCCCTAGGACATATGGTTTAATGATTTTTTTAAGTGCTAGGGATTGAACCCAGGGCCTTGTGTATGCTAGGCAAGTGCTCTACCACTGAGCCACATCTCAGCAACAGAATACATATGTTTGATTCAACTATACAAACAGGTTGAAATAAAATGAAGGGAAAAAGGAATATCATTCAAACAGTAACCATAAGAAACTTGGGGAGGCTATGATACCAGACAATATAGATTGTAAAACAAAAAATGTTACTAGAGATAAAGAGGGGCATTTTATAGTAACAAAATGGTCAATCCATCTGGAAAATATAAGTTATAAAGGAATATGCATCTAAAACCTGAATTCCAGAATGTATGCTGCAAAACTTGACAGAATAAACAAGAAAAATAGACAATTCAACAATAATAAGTAGAGACTTCAGTAACCCATTTTCAATAATGGATAGAAAAGTTAGGCAGAAGATCAGCAAGGAAATAGGAGACTTGAATGAAACCAATTAAACAGATGCTATAACATTACACCCAACAGCAATAGTTTATACATTTTCCCCAAGTGCACATGGAATATTCTTCAGGCTAGACCATGAGCTAGGCTATTTAAAAAAAAAAATCAGTAAATTTGAAAAGACTCAGGTCATACAAAGTTCTTTCTCTGACCAGAAGGAAGTAAAATTAGAAAGAAGAAATGTGTATTTGGCCATTGCTAAATATGATATATGCCATTTAATAGGCATCTGTTCCAAGTGTCTTTTTGTAGGAAGAGAATAAACAATAAGGAATTACAAAAAAATTAGGAAGAAAAATCAGTGAAATGTATGAATATATAGAAATCAAACAACTCACTACTAACTAACCAATAGGTCAAGAGAGAAATCACCAAGAAAATAAAGAGATATTTTAAAATCAAAAATGAGCCAGGCATGATGGTACACACTCAGTGACTTGGGAGACTGAGGCAAATTTGAGGCCAGCCTCAGGAACTTTGTGAGGCCTTAAGCAACTTAGCGAGATCCTGCCTCAAAATAAAAAATTAAAAAAGGGGCTGACAGGGGACTGGAGTGGTGGCTCAGTGGTTCCAGCCCTTGCCTGGCATGCGCAAGGACGCTAGTTCGAACCCCAGCACCATATACACAACAAAGTGTCTGAGCAATGAAGACCACATGAAAAACTAAATAAAATTTGATTCTGTTTTTCTCTCTCTGTCCATCTCTCTTTCAAAAAAAGTGTGGGGGGGGGCTGGACATATGACTTAGTGGTTAAGTGCCCCTGGTTTCAATCCCCAGTACAAAAAAAAGAAAAGTAGAAATGAAGAAACACATTACTGGCAAATGGATAGAAATAGAGAAAATCATACTAAGTAAAATGAGCCAAACTTAGAAACTCGAAAGTCAAATGTTTTCTCTGATTTGTGGAAGCTAGAGTAAAATAAAAAAGAAAGGGGAAGAGAGGATAAGACTTCATAAAAAACCATTCAAATATAAATTAATAGAAGAACTAGAGGAAGTCTAGTAGAGAAAGCAGAAGGGGTGAGGGAAGGAGGGATGGTAAGGAAAAAGGGAGGAAAAAAGGGTTAAGGGGGAAAGAGAAAAATACATTTTGCACCCCTAGGAAATTAAATAGTTCCCACACAATCAATTTCAAAAGGTGATCAGCAAAAGCAAGTGACCAGGGGACGATGGGCGGAGGGAGGAGGGGAATGCTGGGGTGGTATATTGGCAAAATTATATCATTATATTGTGTGCATGTAGGAATATGTAACAAAAAATTCCGTCTATGTACAACTTTAATGCACCAATGAAAATCAATCAATCAGTCAATCAATACCATACCAAAAGTCATAAGACTCAGCTTAAGGAGTAGCCAAAGGAAAATTTATATGTATAAATGCCTACATTTAAAGAAGGAAAGATCTCAAATCAATAACCTTGCCTTCCTGAGATGCTGGAAAAAGAGGGCAAACTAAACTCCAAGCATATAGAAGGAAGGGAATAATAAAGATTAGAGTGTAATAAATATAAAGGAAATAAAGATAGAAAAGCAGTAGAGAAAAATGAATGAAACTAAATATTTGTCCTTTGGAAAGATCAACAAAATCCACAAACCTTTAGCTAGATCGCTAAAGCAAAAAACAAGAGTTGTTGTTGTCGGGTGTTTGTCTCCTCCAAAACTCATGTTAAACCTTAATCTTCATGCTGGGTGCCATGGCACACACCTGTAATTCCAGTGACTTGTGAATCTAAGGCAGGAGGATCACAAGTTCAAAGCCAGCCTCAGCAACTTTGTGAGGCCTTAAACAATTTAGTGAGACCCTATCTCAAAATGGAACATTAAAAAGGGCTGGGAATGTGGCTCAGGGGTTAAATGTCCCTGGTTCAATCTCTCGTACAAAACAAAAATACCCTTAATGTTCAAATTCACGCATTGATGATAGTTGGAAATTGAGTCTTTGGGAGGTAATTAGTGTTAAATGAGGTCAGGAGGATGCAGCATTTTAAATGGCATTATAAGAAGAAGAGAGACCTGAGCTGGTATATGCTGTGCGATGCCATATGATATCACTGAGTAAGCTAAAAGTAAAATTAAGGAAATAGTTCTAAACAGCACCAAAATGAATTAAATAGGAATAAATTTAACAAAAGAGTTGCAAAAGTTGTACTTTGAAAACTATACATTATTGAATGAAATTTAAAAAGACCTAATTAAATGACCTCATATTTGCAGAAGAATTCATATTAAGTTGGCAGTACTCTGAATTAGTGTACAGACTCATTGTGATCTGTGTCAAAATTCTAGTTGACTTCTTTGTAGAGATTGATAGACTGATCCTAAAATTCATGTGGAAATGCAAGGGATCCAAATAGGAAGTCTTGAAAAATAAGAAGGAAGCTGGAAGACTCATATTTCCTTATCTCACAACTTCCTATAAAACTGTAGTAATCAAAATAATAAAAATAACTGATGCTGGCTAAGGATAGACATGTGTCAATAGAATTGGGCATTTCCAGAAATATACCCTCACATTTATAGTGAGTTGATTTTTGCTAAGGGTGCTGAGGTAGTTCAGAGAGGGAAGCACAATCTTTTAAACAAATGGTACTGAGTCAACAGGATATCCGCGTGCAAATAAACAATTGTACTTCTATCTCACCATACAAAAATTAACTGAAAATGGATCAAAGAGGTAACCTTAAGAGCTAAAACTATAAAACGTTTAGAAGAAAACAGTATAAATCTTTATGACTATGGATTATGACACCTAAATCACAAAAACAACAAACAAAAGAAAAATAGATTGGATATCATAAGAATTAAAAATGTTTGTGCTTCAGAGGATGCAATCACGAATATGAAGGAACTCAGAGAGAGAAAATGTTCATATATATGATAAGGGACTTGTATGTATAATATTTAAAAGGTCATAATACATCAGTGAAAAGACAACCCAGCTGGGCACAGTGGCACACACCTGTACTCCCAGTGGCTAAGGAGGATGAGGTAGGAGGATCTCAAGTTCAAAGCCAGCCTCAGCAACTTAGACCCTGTCTCAAAATAAAAAAAATCAAAAGGGCTGGGATGTGGGATGTGGCTCAGTGGTTAAGCACCTCTGGGTTCAATCTTCAATCCCTGGAACCAAAAAAATGACAAACCAATTTTAGAATGGGCACTGTATGCTGGTATTTTACAGTGGAATAAGAGATGGCTTAGCCTCATGGTCCAGACTCACTCCTGCCTCTCTGCTTTCTTTTCCCCACTGTTCTAGCCTGCCCATCCCAGGCCATTTCCACATCAGGCTTTTGCTCTTTGACCCCCCCCCCACCCTCTTCTCCAGTTTCCACTTCTCTGGACAGCTGCATGGGCCCCTCAGTGTAACATCCATTTGTGTATCCTCCTTTCTCTTTTTCTCTCTTTCCCTTTCTTTCTTTTTTCTTAAGAGAGGAAGAGAGTGAAAGGGAGAATTAATTTTATTTGTTTTTTTTTTCATCTGGCCTTTGTTTCTCCAGCACTTCATGTGGTGCTGGGGTTTGAACCGGGGTCCTCGGCATGCCAGGCAAGCGCTCTGACTGCTGAGCTACAGCCCCTCTTTCTTGGTGGCTTTTCCCCCCCAGTGATGTTACTTACTTCCCCAGCTACATTGCTGGGATTACTTCAGGACAGAGCTGTCTAGGGACAGGAACACAAAGTGGTATAAGGGGGATGATGGGAGCTTTGGCCTTTTGAGAGTGTCATCACCATGATTTCACTTCTTCTTGGGTCTGGGATTTGGAAATGATACCCATAAGAGTGAACACGTTGGCATACTGAGCTGCAGGAACAGTCTCAGACCTAAGCTCTCTCTCATCAGTGCCCCCAGCTACCTTCCCACCCTCTGGTCTCTCAGTCCTTGTTCATTCTTTTTCTTTCCCACAACACAGGGAGAAGCTTTCTCAGAAGTTCACTTACTTGACTGAGGGCATATTTTTGCGAAAGATGCAGTTATCTTACACATCTCACCCCTAGGCATCTCATCAAATATCTAGAAGGAATGATCACTGGAGGAGAGGAGAGGAGAGACTGAAAATCATCACTGTGCCCAGACACACTTTTCATCTACTCTTCTAAGGGCTGCTAAAGAGATTATCTGAGATACTTTATCTATATAAGACAAGTTTTGTTTGCATGAAGACCTGTCCCTCACCTTCCTGTAACTTTGTTACCTCTCCCAGGCCATTATCTGTCCTTTAGGCTCATTCATTTACTCTAAAAATAATTTTCCACCATTCAAAAACATGCCTACAGTCACTTCTGCCCATTTCCCTCTCCATTACAAAGAGGGTGTTTAAGCTCCAAACATTTGTCATGTCTTTGAGTTTCAGATTTTTGTGACTTCCATGTCTACACAACTTTGTCATTGCTATGACAAAATACCTGAGATAAAAGTCTTCAGAGGAAGAAAAGTTTATTTTGGCACACAGTCTCTGAGGTTTACATTGTAGTTGTCTGGCTCCATTACTTTTGGGTCTATGGAAAGGCAGTACATCATGGTGGAAACCCAGGGCAGAAGAGGTGCCCAGGAAGTAGAGGTAGAGGAGGGGGCATCATGCCCCCAATGAGCTAACTTCCTTCCACTAGATCCAGTAGCACCACACTAGGGACCAATATGTGGAATTTTGGGGCACATTTAAGATCCAGACCATAACACATTAAGTAAATGTAAATATCTTTTCTCCTATGAATCTATTTTTAGTTTTTTTTATTTTAGAGAGAAGGACAGTGAGAGAGAGAGAGAGAGAGAGACTTTTTATTGAGTTTTTCACATGGGTTTTGTTGCTCTGACACTTAGTTGTGTACATGGGTGCTGGGGTTCAAACCTGTGTACTTGTGCATGCTGGGCAAGCACCGTAACCACTGAACCACTGCTCGGCCCCTATTTTCAGTTTATTTCAGAGAATCCTCAAAGGGCATAAGAGAACTTTCCTCTGCCCCTACTTTAGCTTTGTGGGCTTAGGTTCAGTGCTAATCCTTTCTGAGCCTGTTTCCTTATCTGTAAAATGATGATCAAAGGAAATAATCTAGTGCATTCATGACCTTGGTGTTATTTTCCTGAATGTTTATGTTCCCTGAGAATCTTAGCATAGTCACCAACAATGTACCGGTACTGTGACTTACTGAAAGCCCAGGTTTTCCTCCAGTTTGAATATAGACTTTCCACAGGGAAGCAAGTGAAGAAATGATGTGATAGGCCTGAAGATTATAAATGTTTCATGAATTTGTACTATTTTTTTTTTTTTTGCTTTAGGGATAACTATGGATTAGGATCAAATGTGTATCATATTGTTACTTTATACACATTTGTGATGGTACAACTCAACTCTTTTTTTTTTTAAGCAAGAAGGACAGTGAGAAAGAGAATCAAAATTTTTTTTAAAGAGAGGGACAGTGAGAGAGAGAGAGAAAGAGAGAAAGAATTTTTATTTAGTTTTTCATGCAGCCTTTGTTGCTCTGAGACTTCATTGTATACATGGTGCTGGGATTCAAACTCATGTACTAGTGCATGCCAGGCAAGCGCCGTAACCACGGAGCCACCCCTCCAGCCGCAAGTCACATGGCTTTTGTTGCTCTGATACTTAGTTTTGTACGTGGGTGCTGGGGTTTGGACCCATGTACCTGCACATGTTGGGCAAACGCAGTAACCGCCAAGCCACCACTCCAGCCCCCCCCCTTTTTTTTTAAGAGAGAAGGACAGTGAGTGAGAAAGAATCAGTTTCATTTATTTTTTCATGGGGCCTTTGTTGCTCCAACATTTTGTTGTGTACATGTTGCTGGGTTTCAAACCTGCGTGCTCATACATGCCAGGCAAACACCGTAACCACTGAGCCATCGCTCCAGCCCATAACTCAATTCCTTAATAAAAAATATTTAAAAAAGTAATGTCTTTAAAATTTCAAGACTTAGAAAAAATAATCATCCATACTCCTATTATACTGCATGTATTTCTTTGTATTTCTTTTTAAAGAGGGGGAGAGCGAGAGAGAGGGAGAAAGAATCAACTTTATATTTTCATCTGGGTTTTGCTTTTCTGACACAGTTGTGTATGTGGTGCTAAGGTTTGAACCTGGGTCCTTGCACATGCCAGGCGAACACTGTAATCACTGAGCCACTGCTCCAGCCCCTCATGCAATCCTTTTTATAGTTTTTTTTCTCTTGCGTGCATTTTTCACTTATTCTTAATCATATATTACTTGTATTATTTTGACAATTTTATAACCTCCTTTTACACCTGGCAGGGTTTTTTTTATTGTTTGATTTTATAAAAAAGAAAACAGTATTTTTATTTTTGATCACTATCACACTTCTTTTTCTACTCTGATATATTTCATGCCTATTAAGATCCTAACATAATGGTATGAGTTAAGATGCCATTAACTGTGTACCTACTGTGCATAGAAATGGCATGAAAATTCAATTTGTGTTGAAATAAAAGCTTCAGAAAATTCTTAATGTAGGAATTTATTATTTTTCTTTTTTTCTATTTTTAAACACTAAATGATGGGCTAGATGTGAATGTAGTTCAGTGGTAGGGTATGTGCTTAGCATGTGCAAGACTCTGGGTTTGGTCCCCAACACCAAACATAAAAACCAGAAACAAAACAAACAAAGTGAAAAATGAAATAGGGCTATAAAGAGAAATGTGGGTTTTCTAGATAAAAGTATCTGCACCTACCAGAAGCAGGTAGGATAGTGTGATTTATTTAAACAGTAATGATTTCTTTTATTTAATCAAAGGTCCATTTTAGCTTCTTACCTTCTGAAGGAAAAGCTCAACATCTTGGGCAAGTTGGGGTGTCTGCTAAGCTGTGCAGGTTCGGTCGTGCTGATTATCCACTCCCCAAAGTCTGAGAGTGTGACGACGCAGGCTGAGCTGGAGGAGAAGCTGACGAATCCAGGTAACTCCTTCTTAGCAGCACTACCGAGAGAGTTTGCTCAGGGAATCCAGGCTTCCTAAGCCACAGCTCCAACCTGGCAATTTCTCAGGGTCCAGGCCAAACCTGTGTTCACCCTGATGGGTCCCACAGATCTTCATTGTTTGTTCTTCATGTACATGTATGTCATTGGCTGTATATGCAAGCATCACAGCTACACAGCTGCCCTGAGCCTGGCTGGACAGTTTTTACACAGGTCATTCCCTGACCACCCGGTGGCCCATTCAGCATGATGACAAGCCAGTGCCTTGTCTTGTCCCTCATCCCCTTGGGTTCTTCCTTTGCAGCCTTGGGTACTCTGACTCATTCCAGAGTCCTGGGTGGCTCCTCATGACCTTTGGATCTGTCTTCCCTTCTCCACTGTCCTTCCTCCACACCGCTCAGAGCCCTGGCTGGACCAGGTGCTGCACCATCCGGATCCTTCTGGTTCCTTTCATGCATTGGCACTCCTGCCTGCATTAGTCATTCTGTGGGCCACAGCCTTGCCCGCTCCCTGAACTTTTGCCCTTGATGGCAACAGCTGGCATCTGCCAACTCTGCTCTGTCCCCTTGAGCACTTCCCTCTGATGGGAAGCCCTGAGAGCAGAGGCCCCAGTTGTGTGTGTGTATATTTGTGTTTGACATACAATAATTTCTTATTTTTGACAAATATGATAAAAAATGTTAAATAAATACACCTGCCTTAAGTATGGATTGCCTACAAATTACTTCCAGTAGACGGACAGTCCTGTGCCATTTACCAACAATTTTAGACAGGTGCAGGCACAAAATTTAGAAGGCACAAAATTGCCTTCACACAGATGTGATCAGGCCAAAAAATGTGGGAATCACTCTTTTGTAACTCTCAGTTAGGAGTGATGAATATAGCAACAAAAACATCTGTAAAAATTGAAAAAGCAATCCATAGTAGAAATTAGCCAAGTCTGTGTCTCTGTGTGGTCTTTTATCTCTTAACACTTAGCACTGTGATATTCATTTATTCCCATGAAAGCCAAAATATTTTTGATACTGTTAAATATGAAATTACAAAAATGAAGGGAGAAAAGATGAGAGAAATATCAGAGAAGTAGATATGAATGTCGTGAGTGATTTTTTTGTTGTTGTTGGTACTGGGGATTGGGCTCATTGGTAAAGTAATAATTTACCACTGAGTTATATCCCCAACCCTTTTGTATTTTTTTATTTTGAGATAGGGTATTGCTAAGTTGTGAGGCTGTCCTCAAACTTGCAATTTTCCTGCCTGAATCTCCTGTGTAGTTGTGATTATAGGCTGTGCCACAGCACCAGCCTCTGAAGGACTTATTTTATGTAACTTCTGGAACATGTCTAAAGGCTACTTTTTGATATGTGTGTATAATGCTGATATATTCAGATCCTAACCTATTTATATGCTTAGAATTTATACATATAGTTATAAATTATGTATATAATCTGAATGTCACAGTAAAAATTAGATATGAAGATATAATGGTAGCAAAAAGATGTTTTTAATGTGAAAAACTTGAAATCTGAAATATAAAATGGCATTATTCCGGACACTTATTAGATTATGGGTTTTCTAATTTTCTTCTTTAAAGGTAAAACACCAGAATGAATTTATGACTCAGAATTTTAAATCAGCACTTGTTTATATTTCTGAAACCCCTGATACATGACCTCTGATATTCAAAGAGGGTAGAAGTAAAGGAAATGTTGTGGAATGTTTTCTAAAAAAAGATACCAGGTCTAGGGTATAGCTCAGTGGTAGAGCATGCACTTAGCATGCGTGAGACCCTAGGTTTAATCTCCAGCACCACTAAAACCAAACAAATAAATAAAAACAGATAAATAAGTAAATGAAAAATAGTGAATATCATGTATTCTTAATGAGTGTAACATCATCCTCAAAGAGCAAAACCTGATGTTTGGGGGTAAAAAAACACTTTCAATGTATAAAGCACAGATTTATAATGTATTGATATAAATATTTCATAGTGGTAAATGATTAGGGGGAAAAGATATAAAGTAGTTCTTTTAGATGGGTGATCATGAAACAAATGCTTGAGAAACACAGATGTGAAGAAGAGTCACAAGGTTGAGGGGCATCTTGCTGCCTGCTCTAACTGTAAAAAAGTAAGAGGTGATGATCACATGAAAATAGATTTTTCTGAATGTACATTTTTCTTTCCACGTAGCGCAGTTCCCACACATCCCTTCTGGCTCGTGTCCACTCCTGTTCATGCTCAACCCAGTTTGCCACTGCCCACCTTTTCGTCCTGCTCCTCTGCACTGCCACCTTTGGGGGAGACCTCTCCTTGCTACCCCGTTTTTCCGTAGTCACCAACTGCTGTCATCTCAGTTGTCTTGATGCCTGGGACCTGTTTGAAATGTAGTCTGAACTCATTCCTTCCCAGCTTCAAAGCCCTTTGCATTCCCTCTTGCTGCTTTCATGACACTGTGCCTGCTTACTTGCATGTATTTAAGCCGCTTCTAATTATCCACCCATTCCCCAGACCTGCCCAATAGTTGGGCAGTGTTTTGTTCTTGTATGAGCCTATTTCTCTGTCTGTCCTCCACTGCCTTGTTCCTAGTTTGTAGATAAGACTTCCAGGTAGCTTTCACTGACATTCCAGCGTCCCTTCCCTGTAGAATCTCGCTCAGGAGGCCCCCAGAGAAGGGCTTCCTAGTTCCTTTTTCTCACTACTAAAGGGCAGAGCTCCCACTGCTTGCTTTTTGGTTTGCATGTTCACACTTACTGATTTACATGCCTAATTAACCTGATTTGCATGTCCAGTCAGTTTGCAACCTTATGAGGTACACCTTTACAATTTGGGGATGAAATTTATGCAAAGTACAACCTCCTATACACATAATTTCAAAGTAATCAGTATAATGTCCTAACTGTAATATAAAGCAAAAGTGGAAGGATGCTACTTTATAATATGTAAATGCTTAGGTATTCCTATAGAAGGCATATTGAACCCATCCCACCCCATGCCATGCTAGGGATCAAACCCAGGGCCTTGCACAACCTGGTCAAGTGCTGAGCTACATTCCCAACTCCTAAGAATGTTTTAGTGGTGAAAATGATGATGAGGAACACGCACTTGACGCAGCAGAGCGGGTAGTTAGTGGGAGTCCAGGTGCTTTGTCCTGTTGGGTAGTGGCTGACTAGGGGACCACCCAGGTCAATGTGTGCCATCTGTCTTGCAGTGTTTGTGGGCTACCTGTGCATCGTGCTGCTCATGTTGCTGCTGCTCATCTTTTGGATTGCGCCAGCCCACGGGCCCACCAACATCATGGTGTACATCAGCATCTGCTCCTTGCTGGGGAGTTTCACCGTGCCTTCCACCAAGGGCATTGGGCTGGCAGCCCAAGACATCTTGCACAACAACCCGTCTAGTCAGAGAGCCTTGTGCTTGTGTCTGGTGCTCCTGGCTGTGCTGGGCTGCAGCATCATCGTCCAATTCAGGTACATCAACAAGGCTCTGGAGTGCTTCGACTCCTCTGTGTTCGGGGCCATCTACTATGTGGTGTTCACCACACTTGTCCTGCTGGCCTCAGCCATCCTCTTCCGGGAGTGGAGCAACGTGGGCTTGGTGGACTTCCTGGGCATGGCCTGTGGATTCACAACTGTCTCTGTGGGGATTGTCCTTATACAGGTGTTCAAAGAGTTCAATTTCAACCTTGGGGAAATGAACAAATCCAATATGAAAACAGACTAGGATGCAACCAGGGGTTGGGGGCTTTGGTCCTTATTGGATGTGAAGTAGAAGAGACCCTCAATCCCTGATGTGAGAGTTGCCAGTGTACTAATGAGTGGTCTAATGGACAATGGGGAGCCTGGTTCAGCACCAGAGCAGGGGCCCAGGCCTCTGTAGCCCGATGCTCCCAGTGGATGCCTGGGCATCATCTCTCTCTGATGAGATGAATCTCATTTTCATTTCCATTAACCTGGAAGCTTTCATGACTACTCTTTCCTTTTAAAACATTTTAACATGATTTAATGAGTAAATAAAGATGGGCTCTTTCTGGTTAATCTTTGCAAACAGCAGATGTTCTTAATTAGGAGATTACTTAGGAAATGGGAGAACTTCTTGTTTTGAAATCTGGTTCTGTACAGTAAACGTGACTGTTGTTGTGTTAGTTTGCATTGAGCATGTGTAACATTCAGGTACCTCATTCACGTAAGAGGTACATGCATTGAATTGTTTTTAATTCTCTAACAAATTGGCTCTCTCCCATACCCACCCAAGACATTTTAATAGTAAATAGAGAGAGAAGAGTTAATGAATGTGATACCATGTTCCATTGGCAGGATGACTTTTCAATAGCTCAAATCAATTTCAGTGCCTTTATCACTTGAATTATTCACTTAATTTGACTATTACTGTATGTATGTTCTCTTAGATTAGAATAATGCCACTTCCTTGGTTATACCTTAAATTGCAATGTTCAAATTATAACTAATTGTAAACCAGTTAGAAACAATTGTATATTCATTGGAGGAGAGTCAGGACACATTAGAGCAAATTGATCCATTTAGCATAGTTATTGTCCAATTAAAGACAACGAATTAAGTAGCATGAGGTATTTTATTTGCAATCAACTTATGTAATTGGGATCCAGTATCAAATATATCCACATTCTTTTTCATGAAGCAAGCATTTGTTGCCATTCAGAAATAAACTATTTAATTTGATAATAAGGCTATTAAATGAGAAAATAGCAATTTAATAGCACATGTATTGAGCACCCTTTAATACAGGACCGAGTTAAAGGACACAAGTTTAGGATAGTTTCTACAAATTGGAACACAGTTTTCAAAGGAGTTTCTAGCAAAGATGAAAATAGTTTAACCTGCTCATTCTCTAGTTCCTCACTCAGTCTCTAATTAAACTTCCTGAGTGTGCACAAGGCTCTGAGTTTGATCCCCAGCACCAAAAGCAAAATAAAGCAAAACAATTCCTAAATGTAAAATGTCAATTAATTGTGCCAGTATTTGGATGAAAGAGATCGTTCTTTTGTCCATGGTAACCTTCCATGTGTATTAAACTGGAGCAGAGCATGAAGTGATGCAAAAGTTTCATCACAAAACTGTGTGATTCACATGCAGTGTTTTATCTGAATAGAGAACTATGCCAAGTTGAAAGAAGGGATTGGGTAAAGTAGATTAGGTGAAGTAGAACATGAAATTTAATAATATCCAACTACAATTACTAAGAAAAAATGTGTTTTTGCAGGCAAAAAGAACGTTTCTGAAGTAAAGACCCAAGGAATAGATCCCTAAAGTGTTGAACAAAGAGACTAAATAAAATGAGAGTAGTTGGGGTTGGGGATTTAGCTCAGTGGCAGAGCATTTGCTTAGCATGCACAAGGCCCCGAGTTCAGTCCTCAGCCCTAAAAAAAAGAGAGACTAGTTTAACATGAAGCAAAAATATACCTTTATGAATTAAAGGTACATGAGATGATTCTGGTTTGTCAGTGATTTGTGAAGAGCAGCAACAAAATCATTTTGAGATTTTAAAAAATCTTATATTAAATCTTATAAGTGCTCCAAAAGTTCATTCCTCTTTTTATCAGGTCTTAAAGGTTAGTTTATTAACATCAGTATTTTTAGGAATATTGGCCTTCATTTATTGAACTAAATATTGCAGTAAGATCACTATACTTTTTGGCATGAAAGTATTTTTTTTAGTTAAGGAGGAGTTTGAGGAAAAATACTCATGACTATGCAAGAATGTAAAAGTTCATAATGAAGAAATGATGTTTATTTTGCTACAGCTTACATGTGAAGCTCACTTTGAATGACTTTATTGGTATACCCTGTTAGATTTTAATCCACGGTTATGCCATGGATATTCAGAGGCATGATCTTCCCTATGATTTTTTTTTTTAGAGTAAAACAATCTCACAGTTTTAATAGCTCTTCTGAAAGTGACTGGTCCTGAAACAGAATCTCCCAGGTTTTTGTATGTTCAGCAGATTGCATTAGTAGGCTTTTGTCCAGTAGAAAAAGTTCATGATATTCATTGTTTTTCAAGTGTGTGACAGTAGCCTCTGAGTAATTGACATGACTAGGGTCAGATGATCTAAATTTAACTTGTAACGTAGAGCATATAAATTCAAATTCATATTATCTTTCTTTAGAGAGTGAGAGAAAGAATCAATTTTATTTATTTTTTCATTTGTCCTCTGTTTCTCTGACACTTGGTTGTGTTATGTGGTGCTGGGGTTTGAACCCAGGTTTTTTTTGTTTTGTTTTTTGTTTTTAAAGAAAAAGGGATAGAGAGAAAGGGAATCAACTTTACTTATTCTTCCATCTGGCCTCTGTTTCTCCAACACCCAGCTGTACATGTGGTGCTGAGGTTCGAATCCATGTCCTCACGCTTGTCAGGCACGTGGTGCAACCGCCGAGCCACCACTCCAGCCCTGAACCCAGGTTCTTGCACATGCCAGGCAAGTGCTTCAACCACTGAGCTTCAGTCCCTATATTATCATTTTACAAATTCATTTTTTCATAATTAATTTGGAAATACAAAGAAAAAATATCCCAAATTGAGAATTTTAAGGGAGGTCCTCAAACGGGGATGCATATCTTATAGGTTTTTCCCAAAGTAAATGCCTATGAAACATTTTCTTTCTGATTTTATTTTTTGATTTTTTATTCTTAGTTAAACCAAGAAAAAAAATTTACTATATACTTGTTTTCAAGTCTGTCCTAAAATCAAAGATTTTTTATCACAATTTGCAAAATTATTCCTAATAGTGTAAATAGGCCATTCCTCTTCTACGTTGTTTCTCACCTGAACCATACATTTAAAGGATTGCTTCCTATTCTGCTCTTTGACTAAGGTAGGACCGATTTAGGTTTCTCACCTAAACCCAGCCCCAGGATACACCCCATGCCTTTTGCAATCTGCATGGTCACTGCATCTTTGAGGTTCTGGAGAGGGAGGGCAATGTTGCCCATGCTGGGACCTTTGGGGAGCAATCTGGTTTTCTGGTGGCCTTGCTCATCACTCAGACGGTCATTACAGTCTTTTCATATTAGAATGTTAATAAAATATATTTTGCTGCATTTTGTTCAGCAATAAGAAATATTCTTTCAATTTCTACTTCACAAGCCAATTTGTTACACTTACTTTTATTTCCAAAAGTTCATCTCAGCAGTAATATGTTGATCTTTATTCTTTCTGGAGCTTCATGTCTCTGTTCTGATAGAAGAGAACACTATTCAGATGTGTAGTTGCTGCTCCTCTTCCTTCTTCCTTTTTTTTTTTTTTTTTTAAGAGAGAGGGACAGTGAGAGAGACAGAGAAAGAGAGAAACAACTTTATTTAGTTTTTCACACGGCCTTAGTTGCTCCAACACTTAGTTGTGTACGTGGTGCTGGGGTTTGAACCCGGGTCCTTGTGCTTGCCAGGCAAGCGCCGAAACCACTGAGCCACCGCTCCAGCCCTCTTCCTTCTTCCTAGACAGCTCAGCTCCTGGTAAATAATGTGCTCAACTTTTAGAGGCCAATTTGTAGACTTCTGTAAAGCACTCAGATGCAGTGTCTCCCAGGTGTGGACAAATACTCAGTCAAAAGAAACATATATTAATGAATACAGGCCACTGCCCTGCTGCATAATTTATGTGCTGGGGAATGAACCCAGGCCTGGCATATAATAGGCAAGTGCTCTACCATTTGGTTACATCACTACTTCCTGCTGCATAATTCTTCTGGGGAGATAATACCTCTGTCTCTTTTCCAAGCCGCTCCACTAATTCATCAGAGCAGAGAAGATGCTCCAGTGGCTCACAGAATCATGTCCATAGCTCTTTTCTGATGCCAGTTAGATCCAGTTTAGGTTTCCCATGACCCAGTAAGACACTAGAAAGAGAACACTTCATGATTGTGCAGATTAGCTTCTGTGGTTTGAAAGAGTTGTCAACAGTGTGTATGATACCAAGGACATTGTTCATTCATCAAGCAGGACTGGATGGAATGTTGGTGTTCCATCTTCTCAGGGACCAAAAATGCTCCTTAGTGTTGACCTTTCTTCTAATGACACCTTTGTTCACTGTCTGTGTGTTTTACTCATATTCATAGCTGATTCTGTTAATTTGAGTTGGCAAGAGAAAAGACCAATTTGCATTACTAGTCATGCCACAAACCAATTTATCATATAAAAATACCTCAATTTTTTGTATTCCTCATTCCCACTTCATGGTTGTTACTGGTGATGAATTTTAAGGGTCTGTCCTTTAGCTAATAGGTGATTTTTCACATCTGGCCAGATTCTTATACCTCTATTGTATACTTGAAAAGATTAAGAATTATAGGAACAGGAATGAGAATTTGGCCCAATACCACTACTTGTTTTTTTCATACTCATAATCTCATATGCTATCAAATGCAACAAAATAATTCTATTTTAAGAGAATGTAACTAACTTCTGTTACATCAAAATATACTGGCTAATAAAAAGTTGATATGCAGTAGAACACTGATCATGTAAATAAACATCTATTTCAAATGTACCCAAAGCAATTAAAAATCAGAGTTTAAGGCCCAGAGAGCCAGGGAGAAGGATTTATTTCTTCTTTTCTATATTTTTCCCTGAATTGTGCAAATATAGGTGAGTTGCTTAACCTTTCTGTGCCTCAGTTTTTCTACCTCTAAAGGGGTGGGATGGTTCTCCAAATTGATTGTTTCTAAAACACTGGCACTTTCAGCAGTGTTCTGATGGTCTTAGATGAAGAACACCATTCTCAAAACTGCTCTGGAAGTGACATGGTAGAACTCAGCTTGCACTGAGCATGGAGTCTGCTCAAGACAGTCTGTAGAGTATGCAGCTCCAAGCACCAGGCAGTAAAGAAAACACTGGATGTAAAGTTCACATGATTCTGTTAAGTTTTAATTTTCCTTTTTTTTTAAAGGAAGGATTTTATATATTGTTGTAAAATATGGAAATTAAACAGGGACTTTTAAAACTGCACTGAAAGCTCATTCTGATGGTGTGATGAGCTCCTCTGATGTTTGGCTTAGGTCTGTGTTCTGCAGAAGGTTTAATGATCTGTGCAACCAATCGATTCTGTTGCATTGAATTTGTAAGGAATAATGCAAAACTTCCTGCTCCTAAGCAACTCAACCCAGATGATCAACTATCTGACACCAGGTGAATGTCAGGAGTTCCCCAACCACTAGTGCCAAAGGGTCACATTGAAAACTTCAGAGTGTTTCTTTTATTTGTAAGAATATATTAATTTGCCCCTCCATCTTGTGTTTTTGCACTTTACAAAAATTTAAGTGTATTGCTTTTCAATAGCATTCCTGAGTGTTTCCACCTTTTAAAAGGAAATCTATCAATTCCTTATGAACTGGAATATAATCATGAAGGGATGAAGAAGCCTAGATTTTAAAAATGTCAAATATTGATTGGTTGCATAAATGTTTTTTCATGTAAATGTATCAGGGGAGCTTCCAATTAGCATATAAACACATTTATCAATGACTAAGACTTGCTTATATTTTGCTTTATAGAAGTAGTCATAGCATGTTGTTATTGCCTTATGTAAATAAAAAGGCTATTTA
Source organism: Aplodontia rufa (assembly GCA_004027875.1). Classification (NCBI taxonomy): domain Eukaryota; kingdom Metazoa; phylum Chordata; class Mammalia; order Rodentia; family Aplodontiidae; genus Aplodontia; species Aplodontia rufa. The sequence continues at coordinate 63,748 of PVKS010002006.1, read as the reverse complement.
TTAAGTTTTCCAATAATATTTATTAATCTGTATGTGTTTTAAAATAAAATAACTTCTTTCTAGTGGAACGCTTGTTGATTTTTCCCTTTGCTTGGAATTCTTGTGTAGTCTTGGGTTTCAAATCATCTCTTTTCCTGACATTTTTCCTATTACATTTCCTTGTGCATGTCTCTCTGCACAAATCCAATGAAGTGACAGTACTACAGAAAACCAGGTCTATGTTAATATATTAATACCTTACACATATTTTTGTTGTTTTATTTTTGGCACTAGGGATTGAATCTAGGGGCACTCTATTACTGTGCTAGATCCCCAGCAACTCCCGCTTTTTTTAAAGAGAGGGACAGTGCAAGAGAGAAAGAATCAATTCCATTTAGTTTTTTGTTGCTCTGACACTTTGTTGTATACTTGTGCTGGGGTTTGAGCCCACATCCTTGCACATGCCAGGCAAGCATGCAACTGCTGAGCCAACACTCCAGTCCCCGCTTTTGATTCTTTATTTTGAAGCAGGGTCTCACTAAGTTGCCCAGGCTGGCCTTGAACTTGTGATCCTCCTGCCTCAGCCTCCTGAGTTGCTGGGAATACAGGTATGTGCCACCACATCCAGTCCTTTTACATATATTTTTTTAAAGAGAGAAGGACAGTGAGAGAGAGAGAGACAGAATCAATTTTTATTGAGTTTTTCACATGGCTTTCATTGCTCTGACAGTGTGTACGTGGGTGCTGGGGTTTGAACCCATGTACTCGAGCCACTGCTCCAGCCCCCCTTTTACATATTTTTGAGTTGTGTGTCATTTTATATTTTAAGTCCATAGAATATCAGAGAATCACAACACATTTTAGTACTCTAAGCATCATCAGAAATCTTGTCATTAATCTTTTTTAGCATCGTATAAGGTTTTTCTGTTGTTCTTTGTTTTTGGTACCAGGGATGAAACCCAGAGTTTCACACATGCTAAACACACACTTTACCACTGAGCTATATCTCCAGTCACAGTTATTTTATTTAATGAGAAAAATATTTTGAGTATTTTTTCTTAGGTTCTATCCAAAAATGTATTATTTTAATTACACACATTTTGATCAAAGTATATTTCTATAGGAATCAGGAATGTTAATATGGCTAATTATTTCCAGACTGTTTGGGGGCTGTGAAGTGTACAAATGGCAATTTCTGCAGCCCTAGTTGATTACTGCTGGGGAACTGTTAGTTCCAGCTGCCAGCCAAGCAGAGTGGTTGTTGAATGCGAGCTCTATACCTAATTCTGAACAGCATAGAAAACCAAGCCATCCCTGCCCTCCAGGCACCCATGTTAGGGTTCCTCTGTTGTCCTATCCTGTCTGATGACCCTTAGGTGTGATGTTGTCAGCATTTTTGCTGTAGTATTAATCACACTTACTTACACACCATTATAATTTTTTATTTTGGGGGATATACTAGGGATGAAACCCAGGGCTTTGTACTGAGCTACACCTCCAACTCATTATTTTGAACCTCACATGATATGTAGTTTCTAAAAGGTTTTTGTTTGGAGAGGTGAGGACATAGTCAAGAAACAGTTGTAAAATATCTAAGTACCTTTGTCTCTGTTAGCATTTCACAGAAGAGAGGGATTAATTTCAGCTGAGAATATCAGAAAGCACTGGGAGTGAAACTGTACTATGGTGAGCAGAACAGGAGAGATGCCAATTAAGGAACAAACACAATCATTCTGAATAAAATAACTGAAATGAAGGAGCAGAGGATGGAGGAAAGTTAAACTATTGCCTATGAAATTGAGTCTTTTTTATTCAGTGAAGATGCCTGGATCTTGTTATCTTCTCCTCCTACTGAATTTGGCATATTCACTAGAAGTTTTATATGACTGCTCTAACAAGTTACCACAGACTTTGTAGCTTATTATCTCAATAGTTTCGGAGGTCAGACGTGGGCTTTACTGGCTGTTGGCAGGATTCCTCTGGAGGCTAAGGGGAAAGAGTCCATTCCATGCCCTTTTCAGTTTCCAGAAGGTCTTCATTCTTTAACTGGTGGCTCCCTCCTCCATTTTCAAAGCAAGCAATGTCACAACTCTCTGATCATTCTTCTGTTGTTAGAGCTCTTTTTTTTTTTTAAAAACGTTGTCACTCCTGTCCTCCACTAAGTAGCTGTGAGGTTATTTTGGACCTACTTGGACAATCCAGAATCGTCTCTCCGTTTCAAGATTCTTAACTTTCTTACATATGCAGACCTCCTTTTGCCATGTAATGTAACATGATCACAGGTTCCAAGGATTAGGATGTGTACACTATTGAATGGGCATTATTCTGCCCAGCACATACATTTTCCATTTTACCAGGTGAGGCAATTAGTAAAAGCCAACTTCTGGCCTTTAACAAATATCCTAGTGTTCTACCTACATTTACTTTGAGTTATTCCTATCTTTTTCAGTTTCCTCCTGCCATCCCCTCACCAAATAAATATTCTGGAATATGCCCTACTACATTTGAAGGTCATCTATGGTCTTGAATAAACAGTAATATTAACTGAAAAGCATTATATAATACTAATGTTTTAAAATGCTAGAGAGGCCTACGGCTGTAGCTCAATGTTAGAGCACTTGCCTAGCATGCATGAGGCTCTGAGTTCAATCCCCAGCGCCATCAAAAAATAAACAAAATGCTAGAGAATGCTGCAATTTACTTTGAAAGACAAAGGGGAACTTTAACCCTAGTGATGAGGGTTGAGTTAAAAAATCATCTCTTTTCTGTTCTGTTTCTATGGTATCAAAACCAAAACATATAACAGAATTGGGGAATAACTTATACATAAGAAGCCACTTGATTTCTTAACACATGATTTTAAAACAATACTATTTTCACAAGAATTCTTGCCTGTTTCTGTAACAGTGACAAGATTTGAATAGCTTTATGGAGGTATAATTGGCATATAATAAATTACACATTTATAAAGTATACCATTTGGTAAGTTTCACATGTATAAAAGCATTATATCACTATATATAATGAAAGTATCAGCAAAACTGAACATATGCATCACCCCAAAGTTTCTTTTTTTTTCATTTGTTCAACATAGTCATACATATAGGAGGGAATCATTGCCACATAATCATGATCACATGAATGACAGAGCAAGCTAAGGCTGATGCCAGATCATGACTACCCCCGTTGAGTCCCCCAGCATCCCATGTTTCCCCTACTTTACCCCTGTATTAGTTGAGCTTCTCATGGAAGTCAAAGGATCCTCACTAGGTTGATAACCCCCCCACTCCCTCCCTCCAGCTGCTTTGATATCCCTCTTATTCCCACCCCCTTCCCTGCCTCCCTCACTTCATCCCCAGCATCATAGGCAAGGTTCCCCCGTTTGTGTAAAAATTCACCCATGTTGAGTTTATTATTAGCTTAGCCAACTACAGAGTGTTTCCGATTGTATTCTACCTTCCACATATAGGTGAAAACATTCAGCCCTTTGAGTCTCTGAGTTTAGGATATTTCACTTAGGATGATTTTTTTCCACTTCCATCCATTTGGCTGCAAATGCCATGATATCATTCTAACAGGAGAGTAGAATTCCATTGTATATATATATACCATAGTTTTTGAATCCACTTGTCCAGTGAGGGGCATCTGGGTTGGTTCCATAATTTAGCTATAGTAAATTGAGCTGCTATAAACATTGATGAAGCTGTATCTCTATTAAGAGGCTGATTCTAACTCTTGGGAAACTACCCAGGAGTGGGATAGCTGGGTCATAAGGCGGTTCCAGCCCTAGTTTTTTTGAGGAGTCTCTCTTTTTGACTCACTGTAATCCTGCCTTCTTTGTCCCCTCTACTCCCAGGCAATCTTTCATCTGCTATCACAATATATTTGCTCCCATTTCCTAGACTTTTATATAAATGTAATCATTTAATAGATACTCTTGCTTTTTGGGTCTGTCTTTTTTCATTTACCATAATTTTAAAAAGACTTAGCTATGTTATAGCATATATCAATGGTTCATTCCATTATATTACCAAGTAGTGTTCTATTATATGGATACTCCAATGTTTGTTTATTCATTCATATTTGAACATTTAGGTTATTTCTACTTTTTTCACCATTACAAATAAAGCTGCTATGGAATGTTCATTTATAAGTCTTTTCATGAATATATATTTTCATTCTCTTGGGTGAACACCTGTAAGTAGAACTTCCGGGTCATATGATCATATGGTGGGAACATGTATAACTATCAACCTGTTTTGCAAGGAATTTATGTCATTTTACAATCCCATCAGAAGTATATGAGAAAAAATAGAGTTTTAAAACTTTAAAAGTATCTAGCCAGATGTGTTGGTGCACAGCTGGAATTCCAGTGGCTTAGGACACTGAAGAAGGAGGATCACAAGTTCAAAGCCAGCCTCAGCAACTTAGTTAGGCCCTAAGCAACTTAACAAGACTTTGTCTCAAAATAAAAAATAAAAAGGGCACGGGATGTGACTCAGTGGATAAATGCCCCAAGATTCAATCCCTGGTACAAAAACAAAAACCCCAAAACTTTAGAAGTATCTTATCACTGCTTGAACACTCACAGAATACAAGATGTACAATAAATACTATGTGTTGGAGAAGTGTTGTGGGCATGTGAGGAGTAGGTACCTTATTGGTTTCCTCAGGTTAACATGTTAGAATTAAACATTCCTGTTCATGTAAGCCAAGTATTATTTTCATTATAATCATCTGCCTTCTAGAGCTGTCTGTTGCCATCTTTATCAGTTAGTTCTTGCTGCCTACCAATCCATCCCAAAATAAGTGGCTTAAGACAATCAATTTATTCTTTTTCATGTGCCCATGCACAGCTTTGCTGACTTGGGAACAATATGGCCCAGTCTCTGCAGGGTCTCAATTATGGTTCATCCAGGAAGTCACCCCTCCTTCTGCAGGCCAGTCCAGGCTTTGTCTCATCTTGGGTTAGGCTAAGAATGGCCACATTTTCTTTTTCATGCCAGGCAAGTGCCGTAACCACTGAGCCACCGCTCCAGCCCCACATTTTCTTTTTCAAAGCCAGTCCCAAAATCAATGCAGATTCAAGGGACAGAGTGGAGCTGCAAAGTCATTGCAAAATGTGTAGACATATGGTTGAATGGATAATCAGAGCCATTCTGTTAATCTACTCACATTATCAAAGACCAACCTGCCAGTCATATTTTAATATTCAGTGTAATTCCTTTTTAACAATATCATTGAGCCAGAATTTGGCTGAAACCAAAGTAAGCAAAATAGGTCCTCTGAGCTTGATGTGCACTACTGGCATATAATTCCAGCAACTTGGGAGGCTGAGGCAAGATGATCCAAAGTTTGTGGCCAGCCTGGGCAGCTTGGTGACACCCTGTCTCAAAAACAAAGGTGAGGCCAAGTGCCATGACACACTGCACATAATCCCAGAGACTTGGGAGGCTGAGACAGGAGGAGAGCAAGTTCAAGACCAGCCTCAGCAATTCAGGTATGCCCTAAGCAACGTAGCAAGATCCTGTCTCAAAATAAAAAATAAAATGGACTGGAGTTGTGGCTTAGTGGTTAAACTGGGTTCAATCCCAGTACCAAAAATAAAAAGGGGGAAAAAAACAGTTTGAAGCCATAATAAGGTGGGGTCATTTATGCTGGGAGTGGGAGTGTGGATCCAAAGTCCCCTCTCATTGTACTTAGTTTGAGAGAGGCTGTTCCATACTGAGGCTAATGACCCTGGGCTTAAAAAACAAAACAAGGCCCAGGTCCCCAGGCCAGAAGCACTGCACTTTAACTAGGTCCTACTCCTCTAGGTCGAAATCCCGGTGTCGCCAAGATGCCAGCTTACCACTCTTCTCTCTTTGACCCTAACACCAAACTCATTGGCCATGTTACCTATCAGTTCAAAGGACCTGCCCCTAGAGAGACAAAAGATACAGACATTGTGGATGAAGCCATCTATTACTTCAAGGCCAATGTCTTCTTCAAAACCTATGAAATTAAGAATGAAGCTGATAGGACCTTGATATATATAACCTTCTACATTTCTGAGTGTCTAAAGAAACTCCAAAAGTGCAATTCCAAAAGCCAAGGGGAGAAAGAAATGTATACACTGGGAATCACATATTTCCCCATTCCTGGAGAGCCTGGTTTTCCACTTAATGCAAACAAACCTTAGAACAAACAGGAAGATGAAGTCATGTGAGCTTACCTACAGCAGTTAAGGCAAGAAACTGGACTGAGACTTTGTGAGAAAGTTTTTGACCCTCAGAATGTAAAAACAGCAAGTGGTGGACTTGTTTTGTGAAGAGACAGTTCATGAACAAGAGTCTGTCAGGTCCTGGGCAGTGAGGGGAGCCTGGGCAGCCTCCATCTCCAGTGCCATGAGCAGCATTTTACAGCAAGATGTACACAATCCTTTGCCTTTATTTCATAAAATTTTATACAGAAGAGAGAAAATAGCATGTCTTTACTTGATCAAATTCTTGATCAAGAATTTGAGGAGGGAAAGGGAAAGTGAGTTGTTGAAGGGTAGTTTGAAATTTTCTGCAGTAGAAAATTGGTGCTTAAGAATGAATAATAATAAATTTCTAACATTTCATGTCAGAAAAAAAAAGTCCATTCTAAGATGCACAACTGTCTAGTCACCTACCTCGCAGATTAAAAGTTTTAAAATGGAATACTACTCCGCTATTAGAGAAAATGATGATGGATAGAGATGGAAAAAAATTTTGCTAAGTGAAGTATCCCAAACTCTGAGACTCAAAGGCCGAATGTTTTCTCTCATTTGTGGAAGCTAGAATATAAGCAGAAACAGATTGTTAGATGGCTAATCTAACAACTCAACTTGTATGAATTCTTATATGATCATGGGGAACTGTGCTAAGATTCCTGGGGGACGCGGGAGGGGGGTGTAGGGAAAGGGGAAGGGAATAGGAAGTCCAGTTAACTTGGGGCTTAAGTAAAGTGAAACATGGAACCATGGGGAACCCAAAGGGGGAGAAACTATGGTCTGGCACCAGTATTGGCTTGTTCTGTCATTACACTGCTGTTCTTGATTGTTTGATGATGAGCCCCTCCTAATTGTAAGACCATGTCTATCGAATAAAATAAAAGCTTTTAAACTACAAGCTGCATAGTGACCTATACCAAAACCACAGGTGCTCTGTATACAGACGAACACAACAGTCCAGTGCATTAGGCTGAAATGGGGAAACTACATTTCCCGTTTTCTGTCTCAATAAGAATTCATTTTACAAAGATTCTCACCCCAGATGACTGAAATTATACACAATAGTGTTTTTGTATCTAGTCATAACAACCAAGAGACCGTTACCCCTGTAATGAAGGAATCATTGATTTTCAGCAGGTCTCACTCTCCACGTAGCTAGCGGGTGCTAGCGCTCTTCTTAATGAGCGCCTTGCTTTTCATGGAGGACACCATGATGGTGGGTCCCCGGAAATTTCTCCATTGCACAAGCTGAGTCGGGACTGCCGAAAGGGCTTTCCTTTGCATTTTGTGAAAACATCTCTCTACTCCAAGTGTCGCGAGATGCATCTTACCAAATCACAAATTCACCCACAAACTTTACCAAACCACAAACATGCACCCATTTGGGGATCCGGTCTGTAAGCGTTTGGGAAGAGGAGACCCCAGACAGCGAGGCCGTCCCTCCTCCCCGGCCACGCCCCCTGGCGGGTGGGCACGACCCTGGCTCCGCCCTTCGCCTGCCTGCGAATACCGGTTCCCGTTGGGCATTGCTCAAGACGCCGCTTCAAATACCGGCGCACACGCTGAACTCCTCTAGAAGTTTGCATTTTAAATAGGCGCCGCACAAGACTTATATTTTGATCAGCTGGTGGACAAACGTCACTTTGTAAAATACTGCTACCACTCTTCTCCCTCCCGCTTCCTGGCCTACGCACCTGGCTGACAGGGCTGGGTAAAGAAGCCGGAACCAACTGGTGGAGGCGCTGGGGGCGTGGCTTGCGCGGCGCCGCACAGCGCGCGTGCGCGCGTGGCCTCTTGCGTCACTCGGTCGCGCCCAGGTTCTCGGCGGTGGCCCTCGGTCCCGGCCGCGGCGGGGCCGGAGGTCGTCCTGGGTACGTTTATCTCGGCGCTCCCATGGAGGAGGCGGCGCGCACGGCAGCAGCCCCGGATGCTCGCACTTCCCACTGGACGGCGACGGAGGCGGTGGCCGCGGGAGCGCCGGAGGGAGCGGCCAGTCTTGGGGTGTGAGCTCAGGTGGCTGGGGCAGGATCGCCGAGGGGAAGCCGCACGGCCCGCCTGGCGGCTGTGGTGAGACCAGTGTTCCTTCCTTAAGGGCGAGCGCGAAGGGGCTGACTTGCGGGCCAGCCTGCCGGTTTTAGGTCCGGGAAGGCCCCTCAGGGGCAACTTTCTTTTCCGTGTTCCGAGGTGGACGCGGCTCTGCTCGTAATCCGCAGTGTGGAAATCCACCGGGAATCGGATTGCCATTCAGTCCCACGGGAATCTGGCTCGTTGGCCTTGTCGGTGGCGCGTGTGCAATAAGTTCTTTCAAATAGTTTTACTTTGGTGAGTTTTAGAAGGTGCCTTTTAGTTTTCTGCAAAGCTTTGAACATGTCTGTTTTAACTTCCTAACTTTTACATGATCCCTGAATCATCTTTTCCACTTCATAAAATTGTGCAAAACGCAATATACGTTTAGTTTTGTGACTGCACATCTTTAATTTCTTTGCTAGAATGTCGAGTCATTTAGTACAGTATCACATCTTAAGTTTGTACATCATGTGCCCAGTTAGTAGTTTTTCCTTTTTTAAAAAAAAAGAGGAAATGAGAGAGTAGCGATCTTTCTTTTCAGTAAGCTCTCAAAGCACCATTTTACACCCTATTGTGTAGGTTTGATGTTAGTTGCGTAAAATGAGTATAGAGGCTAGTAATTACATTTAAAGTATTTGATAACTTTAGTTAGTCCTTTTGCCTACTTCTGTATTTCCTTCTTTCCAGGCTGGAGTTACTCTGCCCGTAAAGTTTAAAACTTTAAATGGGAATAAAGGGTAGTATTTACAAGAAAATGAAAATGAAAAATCATCCCAGGTTTTCAAAAGAGAAAGCATATTAAACTTACATGTAAGTTAAAATTTTAATTTATGACTTATGTTTCTAACTTAGGGTTGGTGATTACATTCTGTAGTCTTTGTAAGTATGAATTTTAAAATAACCAAATGGAAAGTGTGGAAAAATTAAAACTAGTTTTAGAAAGCTATGAAAAACAAGCAGAAGTAAAGACTAATAAGTCTAAAGTTTTAAGATGATATGGGCAGCCAGGTGTAGAAGTAATTTCCTGGGTAGTCCTTTGCATGTGACCATACCTTTGGGAAATTTGGTTTCTTCAGCTGTAAAGTGGGGATAATGATACCCTCTTCCAGTTATTATATGTAATGGAAATGGTATGTGTAAATCATTGGAACAGTGCCTAGCAAGATGCTTAGTAAAAGATAACCGTTATTATTAGGGAGAAATAATAATACAAATTTTCATGTGTTTTTAAGGATATTTTTATTGTAAAAATAATTCACTCATATTTAAAACACACAACTTTAAATATTACACTTTTTTTCCACAGAAGGTATAGTAAACTTCACCTAAACTCTGATCTATTGGATTGGAATGTTGTGATATTGAACACAAACGCCATTGCAGTAGAGAATAAAATAGTTGTGATGGTGTGAAATGGGTGATATATATCAAAGTATGTGAAGTAGCAGATATGTAGGATGAATAAGTCTAGACATCTAATGTATAATACAAAGACTATAGTCATAAAATTGTTAGAGATTTTTATTAAATAAGTAGATTTTCGCTGCTCTTGTCATAAAAAGTAAGCTTGTGGGATGTAGATATGTTAATTTCTTCCATCAGATTAGCCATTTTATTATCTTGATGTGTCCATAACATGTTGTAAACCTCAAATATATCCAATAATTTTTTATTTTTATTTTTTAGGGAGAGAGAAAGAATCAATTTTATGTATTTTTTCATCTGGCCCTTGTTTCTCTGACACTTAGTTGTGTATGTGGTGCTGGGGTTTGAACCTGGGTCCTCGTGCATGCCAGGCAAGTGCTCCAACCACTGAACCACTGCTCCAGCCCCACCAATAAAATTTATTTAAATTTTTTTTTTCAGTACTGAGGATTAAACCCAGGGCTCCATACATGCTAGGCAAATACTGTATCACTGAGCTACATCTACAGCTGTTCTGCCTTTTTTTTTTTTTCTGAGACAGGTCTTGCTAAGTTGCCCAGGCTGGCCTTGAACTTGTGATTTTGCCTCAACCTCCCAAGTAGCTGGGATAATAGGCATGAGTCACCATGCCTGGCTTTAATATATACATGTTTAAATATTCTTAAAAGCCCTTATTTAACAAGCTAAGGACAAAAAGAGACATTGTATTGAAGAGCTAAGAGTATCCTTCAGACTGTAACATGCTCAGCCTTAAATTTTTCTGCATGTCTTATTAATTTTATGTGGATAAATTTGAACTATAACAGTTGTATGAAGTTGTGATGACTAAATGAAAATAAGTTGTGATCTGATAAAATAAATGATTGCAGATCTGTTCCATATCTTTTGGATGTGTGGATATCCATTAGGGGCCCCTACATGATCTGATGCTCACTCTGCTATGATATGTTCATTCAGTGTTAACTACAGTGTTCTTTGTTTTCCAAGGGAGCTGCATGCTTGCTCATATCTCAGAGCCTCTGTACTTTCTTCTCTTGCTGCTGGGTTCATTTCCCATCTCTTTTTAAAGCCATTTTTAAATGTTTAATGAAAAACAAAGTAACTAAAAAAATTAAATACAGTCATTACACATTTATCTTTTCCCATTTCTTTCTCTCTCTTTTTTTTTTTTTTAAGAGAGAATCAGTTTTATTTAGTTTTTATGTGGCTTTCATTGCTCCAACAGTTGTATATGTAGTGCTAGGGTTTGAACCCGGGTCTTTGCGTATGCCAGGTAAGCATGATACCTCTGAGCCACCACTTCAGTCCCTTTTTCCATCTCTTTAAAGTCTTCGCTCAATGCTTTCCCCACAAAATCTCCTCCCTCAGCTCCCCATTACCCTTAGTCTGCTTTATTTTTCACCATAGCACATGTTCCAGGGCCCTTGTTTATTTTATTTGTTTCACCCTACCTCCAACAGAAAGTAAACTCAACTCAATCAGGACAAGTTTTGTTTTTTTGTTTGTTTGTTTTTTAAGAGAGAGGAAGAGTGAGAGAGAATCGATTTTATTTAGTTTTTCACGTGGCTTTCATTGCTCTGACACATAGTTATGTACATGGTGCTGGGGTTCAAACCTGCGGACTCACGCGTGCAAGGCAGGTGCTGTAACTGCTGAGCCACCGCTCCAGCCCCCAGGACAAGATTTTTTATCTATTTTTATAGTCACTGCTATACCCCTGTTGCTAGAATGCAGAATGTACTTAGTACATCTTTGTTGGTTGAATAAATGAGGTAAGCCAGTTCTTCATAGGGAGCCACAATAAAGGGAATATTAGCTATGTACGTAAGTAACCATAATACAGGTTGTAAAATAAGTGCAGGTGAAAGGCTGGGAATTCAGAAAAGACTGATGATTCTGGCTTCTGGAATTTAAGTAGAGCTTACTTGAAGGTACTTTCTGAACTGGGCCTTTTACAATGAAAGAGGTAGAGTAAACAGATATGGAGGAGGAAAAGGAGTAGGTCATCATGGTAGTGTGCCAACACTGGATAAAACACAGCGTATAAAATATAATATTTGGAAATAAGATTTAAAAGAGGTGTGGAACAAGTAGTGAGGGGTCTTAATTATGGGCTTACAATGTTTGGACTTCTTGCTATAAACAGTAGGTAGTCATTCTGAGTTGTTTGGTGCTAGAGATTGAACCTAGGACCTTGCCCATGTTAAGCATTGTGCTTTATAGCTCACCCACCCCTGCCATCTGCCTGTAAGATTTTGATTTTTTTCCCCCTTTGTGCTGGATCGAACCCAGGACTTGTGCATGCTGTACCACTGAGTCACATTCCCAGACCACCCTTAAGTAGTTTTGTTTTTGTTTTTCTTTTGGTACTAGGATTGAACCCATTATTACCGTACCACTGAGCTACATTCCCATCTTTTTATTTTTATTTTGAGAAAAAGTCTTGCTAAATTGCCCAGGCTGGCCTTGAACTTGTAATCCTCTTGCCCCAGCCTTTTGAGTATCTGGGATTACAGGCATGTGCCATCATTCCCAGCCTCCCCCTAAGTTTTTAAGCAGGAGAATGAGATTGACAGCATTATGCATTTAAGCTGAACTAGTGTCAGGAGACATGGAGGTCTGGTCGGGCAGAGCAAGTGCAAAAATGTGTTTTAAAGATAGAAACCATTTGGTCCTCTTGGTCCTTGTGACCACTTTGGGTATGAGGATGATGAAACCATTGTTGGAGCACAAGGAGGAATTTTTGGGGCAGAGAAAACCTGCAGTGAAGCCTGGTTGGAACTTCCTTTTGATTGGTTCTGCCTTTGGGACCAGGAGGAGATTCTACTGGAAAAGGTAGAAGTCTAAGGATGCAGAGACCTGAATTGAATCTCATTTCCACTGTCCATTACTGCATGACAGACTGCATGATATCTCTGTTCCTGTTTCCTTAACATGGAACCTTACCACATCTTTTCAAGCCTTTGTGAAAATGACATGTCAAAAGTGCGGTGATGGGCTGGAGCAGTGGCTCAGCAGTTATGGCATTTGCCTGCCATGTGAGAGGACCTAGGTTCAAACCCCAGCACCACATACACAACTAAGTGTCAGGGAAACAAAGACCAGATAAAAACTAAGTAAGATTGATTAAAAAAAAAAAAGTGCTGTGACAAGTTTGAAGCCAGATGTGTACTTCAGTTGGGATAATTTTTTAAACTTTGTGACTTTGGTGATTGTGTTGCCTACAGTTAATCATTGTGCTTGGAAAGTCTCATTATAGGCTTTTCTCATAAATATTAGAGTCCAATTCCCTTTTTTCCCCCCTCTTAAAATGTATTCTTTAATTATGGAGGAATGTGGATCAAGTTCATGATTTTTATTTTATTTTTGTGGTACTGGAAATTTAATGTTTTGCTAAGAGTCTTGCTAAGATCCTCCTCCCCTAGCCTCCTGAGTAGCTGTGATCACAGGCATATACCACCAAATCTAGCATAATTTTATTTTTTTGAGATGTATGTATTTCATCTTGGATGTATTTGTATTAAATGAAAGTTTACAGTCCAAGTATCCAAGTATGATAATATTAGTAGGACCAGTTATGCCAGTTAAGTTTGTTAAAATTTAGAACAAGTTGGAACTTGTAGGGGCTGGAGCAGTGACTCGGAGGTTACAGCGCTTGCCCAGCATGTGTGAGTATGCAAGTTCGAACCCCAGCACCATGTACACAGCAAAGTCTCGGAGCAGCAAAAGCCACATGAAAAACTAAATAAAAAATTGTTTCTCTCTTTCTCTCTCACTGTCCCTCTGTCTTAAAAAAAAAAAAAGAAGAAGTTGGAACTTGTGAGTCTTTAAGTGTGTTTAAGATTTTAATAGGCCACTTTTAGAATTTTTAATTCTCAGCTGTGGAATCCTTGAAGACAGGAACCTTTGATTACCCTTCAAACTCCAGAGGCTGAGCTGGGCATGGTGGTACATGCCCTTAATCTTAGCTGTTCCCAAAGTTGAGGTGGGAGGATTGATTGCTTGAGCCAGGATGTTCAGGGTCAACTTGGGCAATGAAGCTGAGACTCTAAGAGCAACAACAACAAAAAGCAAACAAAAAAACACCCACCAATGCCTTGCATATAATAACTGCAGAATGTTTATTGAACAAATGGTCACATGTAAATACTAATTAACAGTTGGGATTACTCTATTGAGGACATTTGAAAAGTAAGGTGGAGAGGTTACCAATTGGAGCTTGTCATCTTTGGTTTGGGAAACTAGTTTAAGTGAGATTTAGCAGGTTTTCTTGTTTACTTGTCTTTAAGCCTGGCCCTGCCTCATGGCTAGATCTTAAGAATTATAAAAAAAAAAAAAAAAAAAAAAAATCTCTGTTGCATGCTCTCCCAGCTCTGATGACCTTCAGTTACAGGGAGTTGTAACAGAGCATTACCAGGTCTGAGAATAGCAAAGCAGCTCACTTCTTTCAGGGCATTCACACTGATGTCTTATTTTCAAGCTATAAATCCAAATGAGATAATTCATTTTCTTAATTTAGTGGCTAAAGGCTTCCTTATAAAATTGAAGGCTTGCAAATGTTGTGTTGTGCACCCCTACATATACACTGGTATAGTTCCATGAGTGAACAGACACCTCAAATGACACACACACACACACACACACACCCTTAACTCTAGAAAGTATTTGTATTAGTCAAGTTTTCATTGCTGTGACCAAAATACCTGATTGTAACAACTTACAGGAGTAGAAGTTTGTTTGAGGCTCATGGTTCCAGAGGTTTCAGTCCATGGCCAGCTGACTTCATTGTTCTAGTCCCCAGGCGAGGCAGATAACCACTTCATTGATTCTGAAATATTCAGACTATATGTTTGATTTGTTCTATTTAGACCTTCAAAGCAAGATTTGTGAGCCACAGAACTTTAATAACTTTATAGTGAGAAACACAACTGTCAAACAGTCACGTTTCAGTGGAACTTGCATAATAATTAAGAGCATTGCTTCATGAAGGTAATGGTTAAAGGAGGAGGATGCATTGTGCATCAGATGCTTTTTTTTTGATTGCTGTTGCTGGGGAGTAAACCAAGGACCTTGCACATGCTAAGCAAGTACTCTTACCACTGAGCTATACTCGCAGCCCCTATATCAGATGATCTTTAGGGTTTTCATTAAAGTTAGGTAACTTTTGCTCATTAGGATATGCCTGCCAAGACAGATGATAGGTTTGGGTAGCTAGCTTTTTTTTTTACTTCCATTTTCCCAGACACTGACCATTATCTTTGTGCTTTCACTTGTATCTAGAACTATTACTTCCTAGCTTAGTTTGATAACTTTTTGTAGCTTTCAAGTTTATAGGCTCTGAAATATTCGTTACATTTTAGGATCCCAATCTTAATTATGGAGTGATTTTCTTTGTATTAGTGGGCATTTCAGAATAGACAACTTTATTTTTTAGGCCAGTTCTGAATCAATCTATTCATCTGTATTCACCTAGAAAATATAAGACATATTTTGAGGGGCTTGGCTCAGCAGAACCAGGGTTCAAACCTCAGCACCACAAACACAACTAAGTGTTAGAGAAACAAAGGCCAGATTAAAAAATAAAATTCTTTCTCTTTCTCACTTTCTCCCTCTCTTTAAAAAAATAAAAGGACATATTTGAGACTGCCAGTTAGCTAGGTGTACAAACTTATAAGATGAGTGATGTACAGGAGTCCAGGAACTTACAGTCTGGCAAGGGAGACTGGCTCATAAATATAAATCAACTTGTGATATAGGATGTGATAGGAGCAATGTAAGCACACTTTTTTTTAATGACTTTCTTATAAGTACATGAAAATGATTGTCCTTAATCATCTTGTTCACAAGTTTTCTCCTACATCCTCTGTCATTGTATGTATTTCTGTCTCAGTAATTGTATTGTTATAGTTAGCAAGGCTCTCCTATCTAGCATAGGCATAGGCATGCTGAAGTTAAGCGGTAACTTGAAGTGACCTGTGTTTGGCACATAGAGGGTGATGCCTTAGATTGTTTAGCTTTTTTCTTTTCTTACACATATCTGTTAAGATTGTGACTCATCCAAGATCACAAACCCATCTAGAAGCAGGATGAGTTTCCAAACTTCCTATCTAGGGTTTTCCTCATGTTGTCATCTTGCCTTAGGAGCAGCACAGGGAGGACTAGGGGTACTTTTCCAAATCCCTTGTGAGAAAGATCATTTCTGGAAAGGTTTCAAATAGGCAGCTGTAATCTTATGCATATTCCATGAGACTGATTCTTAACAAAACTCAGCACCTGTCCGACTTCAGTTTCTTATCTTCTTTGCTTACTTCAGTATTTTCTTGTCTTAAATTGTGGGGCAACCTTATATTTGGAATTTGCTAGTAGTTTTTGTCCTAGGGTTCCTGTAGCTCTTGAGCACTGAAGGATGTGTTTGTGTTATTTTATTTATTTATTTATTTATTTTTAAAGAGAGAGAGAGGGACAGTAAGAGAGAGAAAGAGAATCAATTTCATTTAGGTTTTCACATGACTTCCAATGCTGCAACACTGCGTTGCGTACATGGTGCTGGGATTCAAACCCAGGTCCTTGCGCATGCCAGGCAAGCGCTATAATCTCTGAGCCACCACTCAAGCCCAAAGGTTGTGTTTTAAAAACTTGAATGTGGAAGTGTTCAGACATGGACAAGACAAGAAAGAATAATACAGTGAACCCTATGTGCCCATCACCAGATTTAACTGTGGTCCATGTTTACTTTTCTCTCCTGCGGGGGTGGGGATTGAACTCAGGGCTCACACTTGCTAGATGAGCCCTGTGCCACTGAGCTGCATCCTCAGCCCCCATGATCCCTGTTTTTTGTGGACATGTTTTTGTTTTTCAAAAATCATGATGTAAATTTTATACTTACTGCAAAAAAGTTTATTGATGTGTAAGTTAACCATCCCAGTAGCATAGGAATAAGCACTTAAGATCATGCTTGCAGGTCTGAGTCATCTGGAATGATTCTGTTTATGGGTTTCTGAATATTGTGATTAGTGGGTTCTCTAGGGCATATTGTTCATGTGGTGAAGACAGGGTACAAAGGAGCAAGCAGAAGTATGATGGGCCTTTTTAAGTCTATATTCAGAACTGGCACTCTGCCACTTAAATTTGCATTCTAATGATCAGCCCCTAATCAGTGGGGTGAGGAAGAATATTCTCATTGATGTGTATAGGTGTATAGGTATCTATGAACTTGAACAGGCAAATCAAAACATTGGCCCTTTTTTTTTTTTGGTTTGAAGTGAGATCAGCTTAGTGTGGTAGCATTTATTGTTATATAGTGTTACTACTCTTTACTTATTGCCTCTTGTCTGTCTCCCTATTGAAGACTGAAAGCTAGTTAAACGCTATCTCTTTTTTTGGTGGTGTTGGGGATCAAAGCCTAGGCCTCAACATGGTAGGCAAGCTCTCTCACTGAACAACATTCCCTGCCACAAAAAGATATCATTTCATCCATAGTGCTTAGTATGATATTTGTTAATACAGTATACATCTAATGAACACTGGTCAAGTGAACAGAAGATAGTAATTGAGGGCATAGGTGGGTTGGGAATTCATTATTTTGATTAAAGGCCAGAGTGTCAGTAACTTGAAAGATGGAAAATTGTGGCTAGATAGTAAAGGTTAGTGAGGATTCTGACTGAACTGCAGATTGGTTTTGGGACCCAGTACTTAAGTTATGGGACTAAAAAATCCCAAGACATGCTAGGAAGATAAACAGTCAATTATTTATAAGCAGTCACAAACTTTGTTGCTAAAATGCATGCTTTCTCTGCTTTCCACACTTTTTACGATTCATTCGTCAGGAAAGTTCATGAGTTGGCCCATTGGGAAAAAGATGTGTAGTCTGTTATAGTTCTCTACTTTCTCTCAGATCTTGTGGATTGAGCTTCTGGTGCCATGATCCTCAAGTTCTCTGAAATTCAATCTACCATACCCTGTACCCCAGAAGACATTTTTTTTAGACTCTTCATCTTCTGCTAACAAAATAATATAAACTGTCTTTTTTCCTCCAGATAGGCTAAACAAATACCATATGCTTATATCCATATATGTTACCAAGAAGAAAATGTATACATGGGAAAATTTTGAATTTCTCCATATAAATTATTCAATGAGGACACGTTTATGAAATTGATAAATGTTTTAATAGGCTAGATTGTATGTTATGTCTGATTTTTTTATTATAAGAGTTTTATTGTTTTGGATTATTAAGTAGGATGGGAAACATATTTTATAAAAATGTAGAACCAGGATTTATAAAATCAATTAGAACTTGGTTTTGTGTTACAAAGCAATCTTTTGCTGTAGATGTAAGAAAAAATTACTAGAGTGGTGCTAAATTTAAATAAAAATTTACTTTTTGTCAAAACAGTAATGAAAATATTCTTCCTTTTTGAGAAGAGAAATGAAGTATATTCAAATTGTGTGTGAGCTGACATGATTTTTCTGTGGACATCTCATTTCATTTTGTATTGTTTAGATGTGAAGATTGCATCAACCTGACTCCAGTACCAGCAGATTCTCTCGTTCTGTGATCAATGTGATTCACAGGAGCTTCTTAAGTAACAAACAAAATGAGCCCAGGGCGTGGAAAATATGATTTCTATATTGGTTTGGGATTGGCTATGACCTCCAGCATTTTCATAGGAGGAAGTTTCATTTTGAAAAAAAAAGGCCTTCTGAGACTTGCCAGAAAAGGCTCCATGAGAGCAGGTATGTTACACACCCTGTGCAATTTGAAATGGTTTTAGCGTGTACTCACATACTCAAGTTCTTTGACTACTCCTTCCTCAGGAGTATAGTCAGGCATTTTAACTGATCAAGAGTTCTAAATGTTTATAGACAATCAAATAACAGTTTTTAAATAAGAAAGCAAAGATGTCAAACTTAATTGACATCCCACACTTGGAGCTGTTATCAAAGTGAACAGGGACAATGCCAAATTAGCATCCAGATTTTTCTTTAAGTTTCGGTATACAGGAGAAGAAATAGAATTCATGAACAAAATCAGAGTCTTATTGAAAGTTGGGATATTCTGCCTCTGCTTAATTCTAGACATTTTTGAACCTTGAGTAGACATGCTATGACAGAAAAGATCATTACTTTCTCTCTTTCCTGTGCCATCTCTGATATAAGAGAGAGTATTAATACTTACTGCTTGTTTCCCTGTCCCTCATCTTTGATCCTAAGACACACTGTCATTATTCACAAAGGACCTAAATGGCTTACCCTTGCTAACTGATTTGAAGTTGGGCTTTTTTTTTTTTTTCCCCTTCCTTCCTTCCTTTCTTCCTCCCTCCCTCTCTCCCTCCCTCCCTGGGGATTGAACCCAGGGATGCTCTACTTCAGAGTAACATGCCCAGCCATTTTTATTTTTATTTTGAGGCAAGGTCCTGTTAAGGTTGGGCTGACCTTGAGCTTGTTCTCCTGTCTCAGCCTCCCAGGTTGCTGACAAGTTGGGCTTCTTCTTATTGGTTTGTTTTCTTTATTTATTGAAGCTCAGTTCATAAAACAAAAGAAAATACAGTGTGATTGTAAGGATTAATTTAGTTCCTTCACTCAAAAATATAATATAAAAATAAACTTTTTTTAACATTCTCATGATCCTTCACATTGCTTTTCTAAGATAATCATAAAAATATTTTCTAAGAAATTTCACTGTATAATCATGCAGATACCTTTATTTAAAGTACTTGCAAACAACAAATGAGATCTTTTTGTTTGTTTTTGTTATGTGGTTCTGAGGATTGTTCCAAGGCCATATACATGCTAGGCAAGTTCTCTACCCCTCAGCTATATCCCCCAGCCTATCTTTTCTTTACATTGATTTTTTTTTTGCTTTTATTTTGTTTATTCATGCATTATAATTATACATAATAGTGGAATTCATTATGCCATATTCATATATACACAAAATAATTTGATCAATCTTATTACCTAGTATCTTCCCTTTTCCTCCCAGCTCTCCCCTTTATCCATTTACTGTACTGATCTCCCTTCAATTATTAATGTTTTTGTTATTATTAATAGTAGTAGTATTTTACTTAATGCATTATAACAAATGAGAAATTTTTAAATGTCATTAGTAGTAGTTGTCATAGTTTATATAAGAAGGATAATCTTCCAAAGAAAATAAAATATTTTTTTCATTTTTTCATTCATAGGTCAAGGTGGCCACGCATATCTTAAAGAATGGTTGTGGTGGGCTGGACTACTATCGAGTATGTATAGATAACATTTCAATAAAATGTAGCTGTATGTTAAAATGTTTGCGTGTTCTATTACAGCCTTGTTACTAGCAAATTCTAAAATTCAGATCTTATTTTAATGAATAAGATTCAAAATATATTTGGACCTGCATAAATAATTTAGCAGTTTAATAGTTTATTTAATTTGAATGTCAGTACCTTTGTTTCACATCTTATTAGAACACATTTGTTGTACCTGTGTATTTTTAAAATTCTGCTCAATTAAAGAAGGTAATTTTGTGGCTGGGGGTATAGTTCAGAGATAGAGCACTTGTCTAACATTTGCAAGGCCATGGGTTAGATTTCCCAGCACTGGGGAAAAGTAATTTTGAAAGTCTTAAGTTCTTAGGAAAATCTGATTTTTAGTTCTTCTCCCTCCATTAGTTCTCATTTAAAATTGAAAAGAAGGTGTTTTTATTTGATGACTGTCCATGCTTGTTTTGATGACTATCTTTAGAAAGGTAATATCGAAAAAAAATTTCCTTAACACTGAGTCTTGACTACGTACAATTGTTTATTGATAATTTCTTACATGCCAGACATTGTTCTCGGTGCTATACTATTACCAGAATATGTTATACCATCCTGCCCTTAAAGTTTCAATAAGTAATTAAAATATAAAATGTCTACTGGGGGAGTGGCACATGGGTGTAGTTCTAACTTTTGGGGAGGCAGAGAAGGCAAAACTGGTTGAGAACATGAGTTCAGGGCCAACCTCTACAACATAGAAAGATCCCGTATCTCTCTTTTTGTCTCCCCCGTCCCCCCACACACACACACACAAAACCCCTCTTTCTTTCTCTATTTTTTGGTATCAGGTATTGAACCCAAGGGCATTTAACCACTGAGCCACATCCACACCCCTTTTTATTTTTTATTTTGAAACAAAGTCTTGCTAAGTTGATGAGGCTGGCTTTGATCCTCTTGTCTCAGCCTCCCAAGTCACCAGGATTACAGGCATGCGCCACCATACCTGGCAAGACCCCATCTCTTAAAATAAATAAATGTAATTAAAGGGAGGAACACATGAAGTAAAGAAAATTTAGCAAAAGCTACAGATAGAAACCTGATCCATAGCATCTCCAGATACAGGACTGCATACTATACCAGCATGGAGTGACATTACAGATTTCCAAAAACAACTGAAAAGAAATTTTAGAATTAAAAAATGCAATAAGGAAAATTGAATTGCTTAACAGTAGGTTAGGTATGACTGACTCAGTGAACTGGTTGGTGGTAATTCAGAAGAAATTAGAATGAAGCAGCTAGAGACAAGAATGGAAAATATAAATATAAGGATTATGGAACTTAGAGGATTCAGTGAACAATTGAAGTCTCTGAATAAGGGACTCCGTAATAATGGAGAAGAAGTAATGTTTGAAGAGGTTGAATGTTATTCCATTCAAAACCATAGGTTGATTTGTGGTACTTGAAAAGTTATATTTATATGTAACTTCAGAAGTCCCAAATGGGCAGACATTCTGTAAGAAAAAAAGCAACAGACCTTCTGTGTCGGTTAAGACTTGTTATAAAGTTATGCTGATTCAGTCAGTATAGTATTGTATCAAGATGTATAGACCAGTAGAATAGAATATAGAACCCTGAAATAGGTCCATGGTATATGACAAAGGTGTCATTAAAGCAGAGAAATGCACTTTTTAACTAGTTGTACTGATTGCAAAGAAAATATATTTTAAGATTTGTCATTGAAATTAAGAACTTTAACTACCTAGGTGTGATGGTGTACCTGAAATCCTAGGTACTCCAGAGGATGAGGCAGGAGAATTATAAGTTTGAGGCCAGCTTGGTCAATTTAGCAAGACCCTCTTCAAGATAAAATGAATAAAAAGAACTGGGTATGTAGTTCAGTGGTAGAATGCTTGCCTAGTATGTGTGAGGCCCGTGTTTTGCAAAAAAAAAAAAGGTAGAAAACAGCTTAATTTTTTTCAAAAGTTTACTATGAGAATAAAAAGCAGATGCAGTGTTTGAAAAAAGTAATTGGAATATGTTTAACAAACAGAAGATTTATGCCCAAGACATATAAAGAATTAATTAAAAGAAAACAAATAATCTAGTAAACAAATAGGAGACAAATCTGAACATCTACTTCCCTAAAAGTTTTCACATGGCCAATAAACAGATGAGAATGGGAAATGCAGAGTTTTTTTTCTTTTCTTTTCTTTTTTTTAAAGAGAGAAGGAGAGTGAGAGAGAGAGAATCAGTTTTTATTGAGTTTTTCACATGGCTTTCATTGCTCTGACACTTAGTTGTGTACATGGGTGCTGGGGTTTGAACCTGTGTACTTGCACATGCCGGCAAGCACTGTAACTGCCAAGCCCCTGCTCCAGCCCCCTGGAAATGCACATTGAAAGCAAAATAGAATAATTCTGAATATTTAAAGAGATTAGCAAATTTGTAAGTCTGACAGTACAAGTATTGTGGAGAATGTGGAACAGAAAGCTTTTATATGCTACTAAATGAAAATTGGTATAACCATTTTGGAAACCAGCAGTGAGGTCATGTCTTATGAGGTCATGTCTTTCCTCTACATAGAATTCCCCAGGGACTTTTCCTTTTGTGTAGAATCCTTAATGGGACTCAGCAAGATCCTATGTGCTATGTCCCCAGCTACCTTGTTTGTTGACTCTGTTGGAGCCACCCTGGCTCCTTTGGCATTCAGACATGTCAGGTTTTATATTACCCCTGCTTGGAATGTTTTTCCCTCTGATAGGTATGTAGAATAAACTCCCTTACTTCATTTTAGAATGTTCAGAAGTTTCCTTTTCAGAGAGTCCCTCCCTGGCACCATGATATGAATTAGCACACATTCATCACCAGCTTTCTACTTTTGCCCTGGCTTTGTATGTCAGGCACTTTTAAATACTTGGGCCAGGGGAGAAGCAGTGGTGAGCAGAACATGTGTGTATTGGGGATTGAACCAAAGGGTGCTCTACCACTAAAGTACATCCTCAGCCCTTTTTATTTTTATTTTGAGACAGAGTCTTGCTGTGCTGCTAGGCTTACCTTGAATTCTTGATCCTTCTGCCTCAGCCTTCTGAGTATCTGGGATTACAGGCATACGCCACAGCATCAGGCTCATTTGAACTCTTTGACACATGTCTTTTATGTGTCTTCTCTCACTAAACTTTTAAGTTTTTGTTTTTTGTTTTCGTTTTTGTTTTTTTTTAGAGAGAGGGACAGTGAGAGAGAAAGAGAGAATCAATTTTATTTAGTCTTTTTTGTGGCTTTCGTTGCTCCAACACTTTGTTATATATGTGGTGCTGGGGTTCGAACCCACATCCTCATGCATGCCAGGCAAGCACCATAACCGCTGAGCCACTGCTCCAGCCCCTGAACTTTTAAGTTTTATGAGAGTAGTGCCATTGTTTTTCTCCCTGCTGTGTTTCCTGATTGTAGAACAGGACCTGACATATTGCATGAGTTGTTTTTAAGTGAAGGAGCCAGTAGGAAGGACTCAGAAGTACCTTTACAACAGTGTTGGCTTCTTTTAATTGATTTGTGTTTTTTACCTAGAATATAAATATGTAAATTTATTTTATTAATAAACTTTTATAAACATAAGCTAGCTTTTTTCCAATTAAACTTATAGATTTGTGTCATTTCTAATTGACTTGGACACTAGATGTTTGCAATTTACGGGAAAACTGTAACCTTTATTAACAAAGGGTAGATAATATGGAAATCACTGAATACAATTGAAATAATATAAGATTTTATATAAAATGAAGGCGTTTCCAATAGAGCACATACAATCCTAACGAAGGCTTTTTTTTTTAATTGCCTGTCTCTAAGTGGGAGCAGGCGAGGTGGCCAACTTCGCTGCATATGCATTTGCACCAGCCACGCTAGTGACTCCACTGGGAGCTCTCAGCGTCCTTGTAAGGTAAGGACACAACATTTCACATATTCAACCAATAGTATTTTAGTCTGTTTTCAGTACTATATAATTACATGTACTCAGTATAGTTTAAATTTCAACAAACTAGAGGACTTATTTTTGCAATGCGAAGTAATTTGCTTTTAAGGTTACTCTCTGGGGACTGGAGTGGTGGCTCACGGTTGGAGTGCTTGCCTGGCATGCGCAAGGACCCAAGTTAAAACCCCAGCACCACATACACTGACAAAGTGTTGGAGAAACAAAGGCCAGGTGAAAAAATAAATAAAATTGATATTCTGTTTCTCTCTCTCCCCTTTCTCTTTAAAAAAAAAAAAAAAAAGTTAACGTCTGTATAGGCAAACTGTTAATTTGCAGGGAAATGATTTTATGCTTTTGGTTGTATTCAGAGCCAACACGAGTTCTTTAATTTCAATTTTTGAAAATTTGCATTTGTCCCAACATTTATCTTAATTTAAGTGCATGTATACATTAGTAAGTCATGGTTGGTAATGAGTAGATTCTACACCTGCTACAGAAAACCATTGTCCTGGGTGAAGTTACATGCTTCTGAAGATTGGCCTGAGGTGCTTGTTTTGCAGTACAAGTCCAAGACTTATTCTTTTGCTGTTATTTTAATAATTATTCTAAACAGCTAAACCCATTTTGAGGTATGAGTTTTATTTACCATTCTGAAAGGTTGACTGACTCTAGTTAGTTATTTTTATTCTTTGTTTTTAAGAAATTGTATGTAAAATGGGGTTATGATCGAAGTCTTTACCCTTAACTTTACATATGTTACACCATTATTTTATTTATTGGTTTATACTATATTTTCTTTTTAGGTTTGGGTAAAACTATGTTGTTAAAACCTAATTTATAGGCAAATTATTAAATGATGCCCAATCCCTAATTTGTTTTGTTTTAATTTTGTATTTCTAAACAACAGAATAATCAGTAGGCAAATTATATGCAGTTAAATGAGCACATAAATGAGATGCTTGAACTAGTAGAGATAGATTAAAGTTAAGCAATTTTTAGATGTAGATTCTTTTCTTTTTAAGACAAAACGGGACAGTGAAAGAGAAAAAATCAATTGCTCCAACACTTCATTGTGTATACCTGGTGCTGGGGTTTGAACCCAACGTTCTCCTGCATTCCAGGCAAGCGCCATAACTGCTGAGCCATTGCTTTAGCCCCTAGAGGTAGATTCTTAACTAGAATTTAAGTTGTACAAACTGTAGCTCTTTTATTGTACATTTCATGTGGACTTACTATAGCGGAAAGATTGTAAGTAACATCTTAGTATATGGTGGAAATAGTCTTATTATAGCAGAAAGACTGTAAATACCGTCTTAGTGTATGTTGAAACAGGTGATTCATCTTATGATTGTATATACTTTTTGTTTTTTGAAGAGAAATAGAAAATCAGTTTTATTTATTTTTCCATCTGACCTTTGTTTCTCCAACACTTATTTGTGTATATGGTACTGGGGTTTGAACCAGGTCCTTGTATATGCCACGTAAGTGCAGTAACTGTTGCACCTGTACCTTTTCTTTTACTTTGACCAAGGACCCAGAATCTGCATAAGCTCTCAGTGTTTTAGTGTGAGTTCAATAATTTTAAGTTGTGAGTCTGTTGATATTTGAAAATGAGAAAAGTAGCTGATTATTTGAATGATGTTAACCTTCTTTCCCCTTATTTTAGTGCCATTCTTTCTTCATACTTTCTAAATGAAAGACTTAATCTTCATGGGAAAATTGGGTGTTTGCTAAGCATTCTAGGATCTACAGTTATGGTCATTCATGCTCCAAAAGAAGAAGAGATCGAGACCTTAAATGAAATGTCACACAAGTTAGGTGATCCAGGTAAGAAAAAAGAAAAGCTTTTAGTATTACTTTTGCTTTTCTTTGCCACTGCCCCCGCCATGTATTGGGGATGTTTTACTGCTGAGGTACATCCCTAGCTCTTTTTCTATTCTGTTTTGAGACAGAGTCTTGGTAAGTTGCTGAGGCTGGCATTTAACTTGGGATACTTTTGCCTCAGCCTCCCAAGGAGCTAGAATCGTAGGTGTGTGCCACTGCACTTGGCTCTTTTTATTTTTTAAATTTTTTATTTATTTGTTTGTTTGTTTTAAAGAGAAACAGAGGTACAGTGAGAGAAAAAGAATCACCTTCATTCAGTCCTTCGTTGCTTCAACACGTGGCTTCGTTGCTTCAACTGTTCATGTGGTGCTGGGGTTCAAACCCGTATCCTCATGCATGCCATGCAAGCACAACCGCCAAACCACTGCTCCAGTCCCCACCTGGCTATTTTTAATTTAGTTTTTATTTTATTTATTTTTCACTTTTGGTACTGGGGATTGAACCTAGGGGCACTGTAACACGAGCTATATCCCCAGTCCTTTTACTTTTTTATTTTGAAATAGCGTCTCCCTAAGTTGCCCAGGGCCTCACTAAATGCATACATTGGCCTGGAAATTGTGATCCTCCTCCCTCAGCCTTCCGAGTTGATGAGATTAAGGGGCTGGGAATTATGGCTCAGTGGTAGAGTGTTTGCCTAGCATGCACGAGTCACTGGGATTCCAAGCATCAGCCACCAAGCCAGTTTAATTTAATTTTTATTTTAATCAAATTTTATGTGTACATAGAGACAAATCATTCTATGCAGCTTATTATAAAAAATAATAGTAGTGTCCCAACCCTTTGTTTCTTTTGTTCTTTACTCTATTTCTAAATAACATGCTTTAATCATTATTTCTTATATCTTTTTCCTGTTACACTTGTTTAAATTTCTTGTTTACATTATTACTACTACACAACTTTTACTCTCAGCTTTCCCATATTATGATTTTTCCTTTCTTGTATGTCTGTGTTTTGTCTGAACTAATAGTTACCTTGTATTCTTAGTTTTCTGTGAATTTGTCACTTCCTCCTGAGTCTATTTTTATCCATTGTGCTAGGTATTTACCCAGATGTATAACTGTACTGTCAGTAATTTCAAACACATTAGATATTCAGTTTCATGTCTTCTGGAAATTTCTCTCCCAGAGTCTTCTGCTTGGCCTTCATGTAGACCACTGTCTCATGGCTAGCAGCACAGTTGTAGTCCTGAGTCCTACATTTTCCTTCATCTGCATCCTGGGGATTCATTTCACTTTCTGTTTTTTCATGAGTCCCTGATTTCCTGAATCCTGGGTTTGTTCTTCATTTTGGTGGAGCCATTCCAGCAGAAGATGAAAAAGGACCGAGGAGATGACTTGGAGACCTTGTTTCAAAACGTCTTTAACCTACTGCGTCCTCCATTGCATTTTTGCCTCCAGTGTTGGCTGCTGAGACATCAAATGCAGTTGATTCTTTTATCTTTTATATGTGACCCATTTTTTGTCTTTGGATGTTCTGTTTGCCCATGGTTTATGAATATCCCATTGATGTTTCTACATGTAGAGTCTATTTTTATCCATTGTGCTATGTACTTGTTAGGTCTGTTTTTTTTCCCCCTCCTTCTTAAAGACAGAGTGATAGAAAGAAAGACAGAATCAACTTTATTTAGTTTTTCATCTAGCCTTTTTTTCCTCGGACATTTGGTTGTGTATGTGATGCTGGGGTTTTAACCCAGGTCCTTGCTCATGACAGACAGGTGTTCCAACTGCTGAGTTCCAGACCTAAGTCTTTTAATTTGAAAAATGCATATCTTACTCTGGGGAACTAAGTTGAATTCTTCTTTTGATATTCTGTTTCTCTTCCTGAAACTCTTACTCATTTTTTAATTTCCTATCCTGAACTTGAGCGTTTCTTTTCTTTTGTGTGTGCGCGTTGTTGCTTGGGATTGAACCCAGCACTTTGCGATGCTAGGTAAACTCTACCTCTGAGCTGAACCCCCAGCCATTTATTTTCTTGTATTTTTCCCCTCATTTTCAGTATTTAAAGTCTTAGCTTCAGTATCAGAATTCTTTGTAGGTCAGTTTCTATGGTCTGATTTTCCTTTTGGTTTTTAGGCATTTAGTATTGTCTTTTGGCAGATTTTTTTCATTTCTTTCTTTTTTAAGCCATACTGGGGATCAAACCCAGGGCCTTGCGCACACTAGGCAAGTGCTTTGCTAACTGAGCTAAATCTCTAGGCTGCTTTGACATTTTTGATTGAATGCTGAACATAGGATATAAGAAAGTGGGAAGGTTCTGAGTGTTTTCTTTCTTCAGAAAGAACTTAAATTTTCTCTGGCAGGCAGCATAAAAGAACAGCAGGTCACATTCACTGTGGTCCCAAGCTTTTTGGGCCTGGTTTCCTGTTTGCCTTTGTTTTTCCTCATAATGCTTTCTCGGCTGATAGCTTGGGCTCCTCCTCCACTTGGGGAGCTCAAAGCTCCCATGTCCGCACAGTATCACAAGACTGCTGAAATCCCTGCTCAGTTACACAGCCTCCTGGCAGGTTTTCTTTAGCTCCCGTGACCTTGGCTTGTATAGCTCATGTGTCCACAAACACCGTTAAAGGAATGGCATACAGATATTCGGGTTACTACTGAGTAGTTTCCTCTTTTCCAGGTCTAGCCTATTAAGTCCTAGCTGCTAAGTGAGCCCCAAATTCCAATGTATTTTTACCTAGTTCATTGAAACTTCCTTCAGTTTCCCTTCGTCTTGAGACCAACTTGCTGCATGGGCAGTTGGCCCAGGGGAAAAGGCAGAGGTGATTGTTGGGCAGTTTTTCCATTTTCTTTCATTTGCTTTAGGGTACAAGGTTAGTCTGGTATTTTAGCATTGCCTCTCAGGATATTAATAGTAGCTTATCATGTTTTGTTTTATTTTTGGTAGGGGAGTTATTTATTTCTTTTGAAGTTTTGCTGTGTTTACTGGCCTTGCTTTTTCTGTTAGTTTTGACCTGTTGGTGTTTGACTCCTTTCTTTTATTTAAAAGTCAGGCTGAGGGGCTGGAGTGGTGGCTCGGAGGTTACAGTGCTTGCCCGGCAGCAACACCCACGTACACAGCGAAGCCTCAGAGCAACAAAGGCCGCATGAAAAACTAAACTTAAAAAAAAATGTTTTCCTCTCTCTCTTTAAATAAATAAAGTCAGGCTGATCAGATCTCTAGCTGCCTGGCCATAGACGTTTGGGAATTCAGTGAGGAAGGAGTTAATACCCAGTACACAACTTACCTCAGCCCCTTACTGTAGTGTGAGACTCAGCTGGTTAGGAGTCCTCTAGTGCATGTTGTACAGGGGGCAGTCACAGAAATGGGCAGGGACCAAAGGTCTCATTGCTGCTGCTTTTTTTTTTTTTTTTTTTTTTTTTTGTGCTAGGAATTGAATCCAGAAGCACTTTACCACTGAGCTACATCCCCAGCCTTTTTCATTCTGTATTTTGAGATACGGTCTTGTTACGTTGTTAGGACCTCAGACTCCTGAGATGCTGGGATTACAGTTATGTGCCAGTGTACCCTGCTTACTGCTTCTTGAATGGACTTTCAGCCAGGCCTCAAGTTCAGTCTTCCTTTACTCCTTCACAGGGACTTGGCATTTTGAGTGTTCTGTGCTTCTGAGTTACTTTCAGATATGATCACTGGTATATGATTCAGGTTTCTTGAATCAGTTACATTACTTACTACTTATCCTCTGCTTTGACAAAATACTGTTATTTCCTTATTTTTCTGTACTTGTTTAAAAATTCTTTGTTAGTGGAGTCTGAGGAAAGAACAGAGGAACTTTCACTCTGTGTCTTGATTTCCTTGTCTTAAAACACACAAGGTTGTATCTGTATTGTAGGGCAGTTGAGTACAAAGTGCCAAGAACAGTGCCTGGCCACAGTGCTCACAGTTCTTAGCTTTTTTTTTTTTTTTAAAGAGGGAGGGACATTAAGAGAGAGAGAGAGAGAATCAGTTTTATTTATTTTTCCTGTGGCTTTCTCATTGATCCGACACTTTGTGTATGTGGTGGTGGGGTTCAAACCCACGTCCTCATGCATGCCAGGCAAGCACCTCAACCACCAAGCCACCGCTCCAGCCCGTTAGCTATTTTCATGCTGCCTTCAGTTCTGCAAGTTCAGCCGGAACCCGTAGTCAGTATCTTTCAAGTTCTCTAATTGAGAACTATTTTTGTGATTATCCCTAAATATTAAGAGGGGGGACAGTGGTTCAGTGGTTACTGCGCTTGCCTGGCATTTGTGTGAGGACACAGGTTCAAACTCCAGCAATATGTACACAACAAAGTCTCAGAGCAATGAAGGCCACACAAAAACTAAATAAAATTGATTCTCTCTCTCACTGTCCCCCCCCTTTTTTTTAAGGGGGGGATCACTTTTAGGGAAAACTTGATTCATAATTCCCATTTTTAGAATATATAAATTGTTGGAACATTAAGGGTTCTTTGTGATTTCTCCTTCACTGGTTTCGGTCTCCATTCTGATCACTCCTGTCCCACCTGCTTTGTGAGTTAGAGCACTGAAGTAGACATAAGAGACTACTTAAAAATATTATTGGTGGTAAAATTTGTGAATATAAAGCGTACTTCAACCTTCCAATATATCTAACGAAATTTTCGTGGGTGTTTTTGCTAGAACATCAAAAGAAAGCTGATTTTTGTTTTTGTGTTACACTTTCTCACCTTCCTATCAAGTTTCTGAATTGTGTTTTGTTTGGATTCTCTGTTTAAGGACAGTGTTTGACTAAATACTTGACCCAAGTATCTTTTCTTTGACTCTTCCAGGTTTTGTGGTCTTTGCAACACTTGTGGTAATCTTATCCTTGATATTAATCTTTGTGGTGGGACCTCGCCATGGACAGACAAACATCCTTGTATACATAACAATCTGCTCTGTGATTGGAGCGTTTTCAGTCTCCTGTGTGAAGGGCTTGGGCATCACCATCAAAGAACTGTTGGCTGGAAAGCCTGTGCTGCGGCATCCCCTGGCCTGGATTCTGCTGCTGAGCCTCATCATCTGCGTGAGCACACAGATCAATTACCTAAACCGGGCCCTGGACATATTCAACACTTCCATTGTGACACCAATATATTATGTTTTCTTTACAACCTCAGTTTTAACTTGTTCAGCTATTCTTTTTAAGGAGTGGCAAGATATGCCTGCTGATGATATCATTGGGACTCTGAGTGGCTTCTTCACAATCATTGTGGGGATATTCTTGTTGCATGCCTTTAAAGACGTCAGCTTTAGTCTAGCAAGTTTGCCTGTGTCTTTTCGAAAAGATGATAAAGCAATGAATGGCAATCTGTCTACTATGTACGAAGTTCTTAATAATAATGAAGAAAGCTTATCCTGTGGGATTGAACAACACCCTACTGAGAATATCTCCCGGAGAAATGGAAATCTGACAGCTTTTTAAGAAAGATGTGATTAAAATGTTAATCCAAAATTATGATATGAAGCAATTTTGAATGAGAATTTGAAAAAGCATTGTCCTCAAATAATGTTCTCTAAAGACAATCTTTTTTAAGTTTTCACTAATTTGGACCAAGAAGTTATGTTTCTTATATTTAAACAGTGGTAGCTCACTAAAATGGCTTCAGTATGTGGCCAATTTCTATTAACATTGTATTATTGTAGAGTATTTTACATTTTGATTCTTTCCTTAAATTCTAAATGCACTAATGACAAGTTTTAAGTCTATAAAAATGCTTTATTTTTTCATTGGTGATGAAAGTCTGAAATGTACATTTGTCATCCCCACTCCCGTCAATCCCTGACCATATAAGGATTTTTGATTGTAAAGAATTATCCCAATACACTGTCCTGATTTACCTTACCTATAAAAGTGGCTCCTGTTTGATGAATTATTTTAATTTTGAAATATAGTTTAAGGGAGTGCTGTTACTAAATGAAGGAAACTCACAAAACAACAACAAAAAAGGTAGAAATTACGTCAAGAAAATGTTTCTCAGGCATCCAGTTTCCCATGTGCATTTGATGGCCTTCTTAGCTACCTTAGTAAGCCAGCATAGCATGCGTCTGCTGGGCTGGGCTCTGCATTGCAGCCTGGTTGGGTTTTTTCTTTGGTTACATGAATCCCATGATGACTGGAACCTTTATTACCATTTTATATCAGCTCTTGTACTTTTCAGAATATTTTCATATGGAGTTATATTGTCATTTAGACCTTTTAACTGAGAAATAAAATCAGAAAACAAGGGTGACTTCTTAATTTAGCTCATGTTATAATAGACACGTTGAAACAAAGATTTAAGTCCATTTGCTTAGAACAGACTTAAAATATTTGTAAAATATGGTCTTTATACCAAGTATTTCACTTTTTTAAGGGTTCATTGGACTATTATATATTTTGGTCTTTTAGAAAATGGTTATGGAGAATTTCAAACACTGCAAAACAAAAAAAAAGAGGGGAAAGTATAATGAATCCCATCCATCTTCAAACCTCTAACCCACTTAGTCACTAAAGTCACACAGTGGCTGGTCATAATGAGCCACCACTCAGTCCTGTGAAAATCTGTGGAGGTGCTCTTGTGCCACACAGCTTTTTTGACCTCATCAGGGCAGGGCTGACAGTCTCCAAGTTTTGTGAAAGAAGTCACTTTTCTGGCTTTCTTTTATTGTCAGCACTGTGAGGAGCTATTACATTTCTTTCTTTCCTGACTGCCACCCTCCATGTAATATATTTGTAGTTCTGGGGCTTGAACTCAGGGCCTTGCATAAGCTGGGCAAGTGCTCCCACTGAGATATGCCCCCCAGCCCTGTATCTTGCTTTGCACATAAAACTATCCCCCTCCACCCTGGCGTGGGGAATGCCAGCACCCTCACTGAAAATGCATAGGTTAATAACTAGAAAATTCTTCATCTACCATTTTACAGCATTGAAATCTTCCTATACATAGTTGCTACATTTGGCATATTAAACCTCACAAAACTTGGCAATGTAGTCAGTAAAGTAACTTATTTCCCTTCACAGGGTGAACAGAGATACCACTCGGTCTGTAGCAGAATGCTGACCCCAGGGTTACGAGTTCATATCACCATTTTTAGGTGATTTCTAAAAGTTCTATTAAACATCATGTAATGCAGGTTAACAGTATAGCAGAAGAGCTGATACACTTTTATTTTCTGTATGATGCTTGAAGCTCCTAGACTTTGGTGTTCCTTAGCCCAGTAATGCAATTTTTTTTTGAGACAGGGTCTCATGCTGTTGCCCAGGCTGGCCTAGAACTCCCAGACTTAAGTGCTCCTACCTGAGCCTTCAGAGAAACTGGGACTACAGGCCTGTGCCATTGCATCCAGTTCTCAACCATTTTTATCTATTTCCATAATTTCAGTAGTAGATCAAACTCTGGTATCTTTCATTTGACAGATCATATGGACCAGTTCCAGCTAGTTGAGAGTTTACCCCATTGTTGGCAGTGACACCTGAGGGTGGTTAGGGACAGGACAAGTCTCCTCTGTGTTGTGTGGTGACCATTGTTCCAGGCCAATTATTTCTCAAAACTGCTGGCCTCTAGGACTTGGGAGCACATAACAGAGGAGCTAAGTGTCCTTCCTTCATGTCCAGGATGGATCAACCAACATAGCTGCTGTCTTAACTGGTCTGGCTTTCATTTCACCCCTGCCAAAACCTGAAGGTAAAGCTAAATGTGTATGCTGATAAGAGAGCAACATTTTGAAAGTGTCATGATCTTGTCCCACTTGACACGCTAAAAGTGCCCTCGACTCCATTCTAAACCCAGTTTGTTAACTTGGATAACAAGAGACACAACAAGGACAGGTTGTAGTAAATGAATGAACATAAATGGGTTTCATTACTTTTATTTCTCTAACCTTTAAGTCATATCTCACAAATCTGATTTTGTCACAATTAGAATTAGCAGAAGCAGAGGAATCAAATTCACTGTCTTCTGAAACACTGACACAAGGGATGGGGACAATGACTTAGAAAAGATTGTTCATAAAAGACCATCAGAAAAATCCCTAAACAAAAGTGAAAACAAAGTTGAATGGCAATCAGTATAGAATTTAATACAGTTAGCTGGTATTAAGTTTCTTAAGGGTTAATTAACAGGAATGAACTCAGCAGCATTTTATGACACCAGTAGCTGCTGGACCTTTCCATAGAAAAATGGCAATTTTGTAAGAACATGATGGCAACAATCGGCAGCCAGTATTCTTAGACCTCCTAATTACCAAAACCATAATTTTAGTCTAGAAAAATAAGTCCATATTATAAAATTAAGATTTTAGATTGAAAAGCACCCCCTTGAGCAGGTACAGAGATCCTGAAAAATATTCCCTAAAAATCTCACTAAACAGTTTACAGAAAGAACATGCCATCAGAGTTACTAAATGCCGTGGGCAGTCCTGCACCCTTAGCTGCTGGCCAGAGACTGGTGGATGGGCGGCTGAAAGCAGCGCACATGCTCCACAGGCGTGCTCTCCCCGTCACCTGACTTCAAGTACTTGTCCAGGATAGTGATGATCTCGTCATTGAGAATCTGGAACTTTCTAATCCTTTCCACCATCTTCTTCAAAGGCTACAATTAAGATCAGGGTATTTTACAATTAACACTTGTACATTTATTCTTCATGTTTCAAAGTGACAGGATTTTCATATTTTTCCTCCAAATTGTAGCAAACTGTCGAGACACCATCTTTTTTTTTTTTTCCCCCAAAGAATGAGTAAGGGCTGGAGCAGTGGCTCAGTAGTTACAGCACTTGCCTGGCATGTGCAAGGACCTGGGTTCAAACTCCAGCACCACAAACACAACTGTCAGAGAAACAAACGTCAGATGGAAAACTAAATAAAGCTGATTCTTTTTCTCTCCACCTCCCTATTTAAAAAAAAAAAAAAAAGAAAGGCAGAGAGAATGAATTGTACTTTTTTCACCTGGGCTTACTCTGTCAACACTTGGGTGTGTGTGGTGTTGGAGTTTGACCCCAGGTCCTCATGCATGCTAGGCAAGTGTGCTACCGCTGAGCCACTGCTCCAGTCCTAATACCATCTTTCAAATGCCACTATTAATGAATATATTTTAAAATGCATTCATCCACAGAATTCATGCTGCTAAGTGTAGATTTGCACAACTCGTAGGCATATTTATTCAACATTAAGAACATATGTGCTAATAGCTAGGAATAAAAAGATAAAGACAATATGTTTGGCAGGAAAAGACCAGTAAAACCTAAGTTCTAGACTTGCAGCCAGGCAATATTGTGGACAGGATGCTTTGACAGACCCTCCTGCGATAATATAACAGATCTGGATAAAGAATAAGAACACACATACAAAACTTAAAAGCATTGCTGGTTCTGCCCACAAGGAGGCAAAGCAGTGGCCAGGGCTGCTTCTGGGACAGATGCCAGTTGCACTGGGGTGGGGAGACAGCCTGGGCTGTAAGCAAGCTGAACTATGCCTGGAGACCCCACCACTGAGACAGAACCCTTTAATTAGACTAAAGTGGGCCCATGTTGGCAACAGCTGCTGGCAGTGAGCATGAGCAAATGCAAATCTTGGTAGGAAAGTCATCCAAATTAAGTTCAATCACAGCTTGCAAATAAAAAACGAAGCACACAAGGAAACAGTTTTAAATATGCCAACCCCCAAGGACTTCGGATTAAACAACTCTGAAATGAATTAGTTACCTGAAAGATGTAGCTGAAGAAAGTACTGTGGACACTGTAGAGAGCCAAGGAAATGAAAGTGTGGGAACTAGAATGGCCCTTCAAGGATGTCCACACCTGATCCCTGGCACCTGTGTTACCTTACAAAAAAGGTCTTTGCAGTTATGGCTAAGGTTCTGCCTTCCACAAAAGGGAGTAAATCCTGTGTTGCCAGGTGGACAACTATAAGGTAGAGAACCTTTTCTAGCTGCAGGCAGGAGAGACGTGACAAGGAACACTGGAAGATGATTAGAAGCTGAAAGGGCTCAGCCCTCTGCTGTTGGAAGGTGCCATGTGGAACGCATGAGAGGGAAGGTGGAGCGGATAGCAATAGGAAATGGGGACCTCGGTCCTACAAGTGTGAAGAACTGAATTCAGCCAAACACCCGAACAGACAAATCCTTCAGAGCTTCCAAGGGGAGCACAGCACCACTGACGCATTAACTTGGGCTTTGTGAGACTCTAGGTAGGTGACCCAGCTGAGCTGCTGAGGACTGAGATAGTTGGTGGTGGTATTTGCACCACTAACCCTGTGGTATCTGGTTATGGGAGGGGGCAAGAGAAAATGAATACAACAGGTTAAGGAACTGGAGAATAAATAAAAGGTCTGACGTGTCTAACTGAAGTTCCAAAAGAAGAGAACAGAGAGAAGCAAGTATTTTCTAGACTTCAACCCTAAGGAGCCTATAAAACAACAAAGACCGGGGCTGGAGTGGTGGCTCAGCGGTTTCGGCGCTTGCCTGACAAGCACGAGGACCCGGGTTCAAACCCCAGCACCACGTACACAACTAAGTGTTGGAGCAATGAAGGCCATGTGAAAAACTAAAGTTGTTTCTCTCTTTCTCTCTCTCTCTCTCACTGTCCCTCTCTCTTAAAAAAAAACAAAACAAAACAACAAAGACCAAAACATCAAATAGCGTCCAAGAAAGCACACTCTGACTTGAAGGAACAGAAGATTGGAATAATCTGAACATGCAGATCCTATAAGGTAAGACGAAGTGGATCTAAGTACCTTTGAAAGGAGAAAGAAAATGGAACAGTTAATTTTTTTTTAATCTGTTGGACTGCTCTTCCTGCCAATTACATATTTAGACTCACTTTTAGAATGCAAAGGAAGTTTCAGTTGCTAGAACATTATGTACTAGGACAAAAAAAAAAATTCCCCCCAACAACTTTGAATAAACAGAAACATCCATTTAAGGTGGAAAAGCCTCATGCACATACCACGTTCTTGATTATCTCATCTTTGCCATCATGTTTCTGGACTTTGAGTAGATGGTAGCAGAAATCCAGCACAGCGAAGCGCCGCTGCTGCCCAAGAAGCACGATGATCATGCAGCCAGCCCAGTGCAGCCCGTCGCCAAAACACTGCCTACGATCAGCAGCGACACACGGAAAGGAGACAAGCAAGGGAGAAGTCCTTCGTGAGCATCTCCAGAGGGCAGTGGCCACGCTGACCGCATTACTGACTGTCCGGTCACCTCACACAGCAAGGAGAATGCTGAGCAGGTGATTTTCTGGTTTGGGTAAACACCTTTCCTGAGCTCCTCTGGCTTACTGTTCCCTAACCTTTTTTAGATCACAGGCCTGGGAAGAGTAACTATGGACCCCACCCAGAGACAGGCACACCCAATTTGCATTTAATTGCTAAGGGTTCAGAGACTCCATGGACACATCCCGAGTCTTCTCTTCGCAATCAAGTGTGCCCCACTTTAGAGGCTTCAATGCAGTTCAGTGTCTGGTCCCCCTTCAATGTCACACTGCTTTTGCTTCCCTCTCGCCCTCCAAGTCCCCACCTGCACTGGAATTTGTCCTGTTCCAAAGCGTCACACTGAGCACATACTTACTCCACTGTAAACTCGTGTGTCCCCACGGGAATGCAATAGACGAACTGCATGGCACTCCACAGCCGGTGGAACTCCACACACTCATCCACATGCATGACCCCGTTGCTGGGCAGAGGCCCGCGCCAGATGGGGTCGTCCAAAAAGGTCCGGATCCTCGTCAGGATGACTTCGAACATAGACAGGCCACAGCAAAGACGCTCCTTGGTCAGCAAGTCCCCCTCTCTTGCAATTGCAATTTGCTGCAGAGAGCACAGGTGAAGTTACAGGCCACAGCATGAGGCT
The DNA here is from genome assembly GCA_004027875.1 of Aplodontia rufa. Lineage (NCBI taxonomy): Eukaryota > Metazoa > Chordata > Mammalia > Rodentia > Aplodontiidae > Aplodontia > Aplodontia rufa. The sequence goes on along the minus strand of PVKS010002006.1, from coordinate 26,144 downwards.
GGAGTGCTGAGACCAAACCACTGCACTTCTGTTCATGACAACAAAAACCACTTAGCTGGCAGAAGAGGGTTTTTAGAAGCAAGCATCAAAACTATGCGTATGTCAGCAATCATGTGCGTATCTTACATGATTAAATACATTTCACAGTCAAGGGAAATGGAGTGCTGCTGTTCCTAACGTGGAGTGACTTTGCTTCCAGGACATTTGGCAATGTCTGGAAACATTTTGGGTTGTCACAATGTGGGATGGATCTACTGACAACTAATGGGTAGAGGCGGGGATGCTGTTAAACACATTAGCATTCACAGGACAGCCCCTAACACAAAGAATTATCTGGTTCAATAGGCAACAGTGCCGAAGATGGGTAACCTGGACTTAGAGTAAGTTGACACAGGATTATAGAAATCTGCCCTGATACCTTGCCTCTTGTCCCAATTCCTTCTATTTTAACAAGAAATCCTACAAAAAAAGCCTTCTTCGTGAAGGGATGAACAACGGCAGCAAGAGATATTTAAACTGTATGCCTTAGATGCCAACTGATGTGCTAAGCCCCTTCTCAGCTCATTTAAACTTCACGATACCCTGGGAAGTTGTCCTGTAATGAATCCCCACAGGCACAAGGTCTGAGCAGGCGAGTGGCCCTTGTGGCCTCACCATGCCTTCCAGCCCTGCCACCGGGCCTGATGTGGATGCCCAGTTTGCAATCCATGAAGCCACAGCACACCTTACCTGTGGGGTCCCCAACCTTTCGATCAGTGGGACGAGATGCAGCGGGGCATACTTGGATTCCAATCTTTTCATTTTGGCATCGAGTCTTTCCCCCTCTGAAGGAGGAAATGATTACAAAAGAAAAGAAAAGAGTTAACACTATGGATATAGATACTCTTTGCAAAGAGAGTTTTATAGAACTAGGTCATTTGATATTTTAATTCAAACTGACAGATTTGCTTATATAAATTTAGGGTCTATTTTGAACTTGGACTAGTAAATCTCCTTCATACAATGAACTGAAGAGTCAAGACAACAAACAAAACTTTTCAACTGATTTTGTTCAACATTCATTTTTTAAAAATTGTCAAACATTCCACATGTGAGCTAAAGCAGAAAAGAGTACCACGAACTTTTTACCCAGCTTCCTCTGAGGCTCACAGCCACTCTTCTTTTAAATGTACCCAACTTCCCCTGCTCCTATGCTATTTTGAAACAAATCCAAGACACCATATCATTCCAGCCATAAATACTTCAGCTCTTTAATATTAAGTAGGTTATACACCCTCCCAGTTATCTCTGGTTATGACTGAACAGGCACCAAAGTCACATCCAACATGGGCTCGGACACCCAAATGAGCAACACTCTGCAGAGGGCAACCTGGTCCCCGGCAGGGACATACGGGCTCACCTTTCACGTGCACGCGTGGCAAGATGTTTTGGAAAGGGGCCGCATGCAACAGGTCACACACTTCTTCCAAAGACTGAGCAGAGAAGGGGAAGGCCGCATTAGGAAAGACAGAAATATGTGCTGAAAACATACCACATCCTTCCATTTAGCATAAAATAAACTCTAACCTGTCCACAGAACTCTCTGGACTGTGGCAATTCCCACTGTAGCCAGGGTGGCATGTGGGGGGCTGCTTACTTAAGGTCCCATTGAGCCCACAGGTAGTAAGGGCAATGAGGGCTGCAGTCTCCCTTTAATGCCATGTGGAAAGGGTCTTCCTGGGATTGCAGGCAAAGGGGAGTGGTCAAGAGATTCAGGTCTGCTTGGAGGCTGTCAACCCCCAGATGTGTACACTGACGCCCTGAAACGTGAGCCTACAGCACATCCTCTTCATTTACTGTTCGCTGGTGTAGGGCAGTTTGTCCAGCAGCTCAGCCCCTTCAGGCCTGTCTGGGGATGTGGCTCAGCAGCAGAGCACTTTTCCAGCATGTGCAAGGCCCGAGTTCAATTCCCAACACCATTGGGGGAAAAAAGATAATATTTCGGGGCCGGAGCAGTGGCTCAGTGGTTATGGTGCTTGCCTGGCATGAATGAGGATACAGGTTTGAACCCTAGCACCAGGTACACAGCGAAGTGCCGGAACAACAAAAGCCACATGAAAAACTAAATAAAACTGATTCTTTCTCTCTTACTGTCCCTCTCTGTTAAAAAAAAAAAAAAAAAAAAGACTACATGCAAATTGAACAGTTTATCACAAATCACCACTTTCAGGGCTGGAGTGGTGGCTCGGCAGTAACAGCACTTGCCTGGCATACACAAGTACACGAGTTCAAACACAATGAAGTGTCCCAGGAATGAAAGTGACATGAAAAACTAGATTGCTTCTATCTTTGTCTCTCTCTCTCTCTCACTGTCCCCTCTTTCTTAAAAAGAAAAAAAGAAAGAAAAAAGAAAAAAATCACCACTATCAGAGTAAAAAGATGAGCTGCAAACAGAGAGAAATACTGGCCACATGTGTAACATAAAAAAGAAACCCAAAGAATGCTATAAACAGAATTGCAGAATAAACAGACAAAAGAACCAAATGTGACATTTCATAGAAGAAACAAAGAGTCAATGTACAGATGGAGGGTCCCACCTCATTCGCCACGAGAGAAAGGCAGAACACAGCCAGCGAGATTCATCCGACACTTACTGGACTCTCCGATTCAGGGCAAAAACTGTCAGTTGCCATGATGCACAGGGGAGGGGGAGCAGGAGAAACGACACCACAGGGAAGCAACCAGCCAAGCAGGAATCGGCTGCACCACTTCTAGGTGGCATGGACTTAGTGGTTCACTTTGTTGGCTGTCTTATTATGCTTGTGCTGTCCAAGGTCAGCTAAGGGCTCTGAGTAGCTATTTAAATTTAAATTAATTAAAATTCAATAAAGTATACAAATCAGCTCCTCAGTCATGCTAAGCCACACCATTTATTCAACAGCCTCCGGTGGAACACTCCATCACTCCAGAGAGCAACAATGCTCTAGATCTTGCAGGTATGCCACATATGTTAGTTTTTTACTTTTTATATTTTTGTTTTGGTTTTTTTGTTACTAGGGATTTAAGCCAGGAATGTTTACCACTGAGCTATATCCCATTTTAAGACAGGGTCTCACTCAGTTGCCCAGGTTGGCCTTGAACCTGCAATCTTCCTGCCTCAACCTCCCGAATTGCTGGGATTACCGGTGTGAGTCACTATACCCAATGCACGTATTGTGTAAAAAGTTTTTACAATGTTCCCATAGACAAACATTCTTGAAATAGGGAAGTACAATTTTGTTTTGTTTTTCAACTGTAGGAAACAAATTTAAAATAAAGACCCAGGAAATATGAATGATACTTTATAACAGTGTTTCCCTACATCCCCACTAAAAACTTCCCAAAAAGGTTGTAGCTCAGTGGTAGAGTGCTTGCCTAGCATGTGCAAGGCCCAGGGTCTGATCCCCAGCACCAAAAGAAAGTTATCCTGTGTCATCAACAGGGAACAAGCCCGGCACATCAGGGGTGGATTGGGCTGCGCACTCACTAGGCTCTGTTCGATGAGCAAGCAGAAGAGGACAGCATTCCCCACTTCCCGCAGGTTCTGGAAGCACACTGTCTTCAGCTCTGCGTACTCCACGATGTCCTTCAACTGGTGGTGGAAGAACTCCAGGATGCCTGTGTGGGGAGAGGAGAGGGCTGGGGTTGGGAGAGGCTGGAGGAACAGAGCCCTAGCATCGTGGGACCACACTAGGGAGCCCCTGCCATTCTGACACTGCCATGGTGTCTGGTTATTGGGACAGCCACAATACCCCACCCCTAACAGCTTTCTTTCAACAGAGGTTCGTTCACCACTTGGGCACGTCCTCCACAGACCAGGTGGCCCTGTGAATGGGCTCTGCCACTTCTTAGTCAGTCAACCCCATATCTTCAGAGAAGGCTATGATAATAGGAAATATTACCACACCATAAGAATTAAGGAGAGAAACCACACTGTTATCTCTGGAGGAGGCAGAGCAGACAAGGTATTTGATAAATTCAGAAGGGTACGTACCCAATCTGATTCAGCTCATCCACCAAGCCCAGAAGCTGACACCACTCAACAGGAATGTTACACGTTTGCTCCCCGAGGTCCACAGCAAACATTCCTAACTCAACTGTACACTCAACGCTAATCCAGTCAAAAGACAACAAGCTGTATCACAATGTTACTACGCAGGCATTTAAGATTGTACAACAACACAACTCAATAAAAAAAAATCAACAAGCTGACTCCAAAATGTACACAATGCAAAAGACTCAAAGGAGACAAACTACCCTGCAGAGGACAAAGCTGGAGACAAAAACCAAACAAAACCAACAAAAGCCCTCATCCCACAGGTCAGGACCCTTCCTCACACAGCCACAGCCGCCCACTCCCGCCACCTTCCTCTCAATTCTCAGCATCACCATCTAGTCACACTCACTGGCATGAAGACCCTCTCAGGGAAGGGGACACTCCTTCATCTGGGTCATCCTCCAACAAGTCCACCCAAGGTCAGCTACAAGTGACTGAGCTGCACTAAATGGCTTCCTCTTCAAAGGTTTAAAATCCTCATCTCTAGCTTAGATACAGGCTTTGACTGTATTATCCCAACATTGTCCATCTACTTTTTTACAATGAACTGAAACTGCATTCTTCTAAGCAAGAGCTACGCTGATGGTTATTTTCCTTCATGGTGGCACAGTGGTCCCTTCAAACGTCAATAAGACCTGGTGCAGGGCAGTGTCCAGGAGCCCAGCCACACCAACAGATTGCCCATGAGCAGTCTATGGGCTATTGCCCACACATAGGCTCAACCAGTTAACAAGACAAGGCTCGTGTTCAACTGGCTTTCGAGAGCATACCATCAGGTAAGAGAGAAGGCAGTTCATGTGGCACAGGTGCCTCTAGCCCAGCATTCCCATGCAACAATGCTGTTCGAGATCATTACAGTTGTTTACTTGGGCAGCCCAAGACCAGCCTGCAGCGAGGCATGTGGGCTGGGCCTGAAGAACACATTTGCCTGTAAGCAGGGCAGGCTGGAGCCAAGGGGACATCCTCCAGACAGGCAGGACTGTCTATGAGGGGACAGGACCACTGACCAGCTCCATGGGGCTGCCTCTGAGGCTTAGGCCTACTTAAGCCCCAGAGGGAAATGGGACCTGTCCTCTGTGGTGATTTTTGGGCATGGAGGGATCTGAGTGAACACAGCATTCAGTCTCCTCTCGATGCCTCACCCTTGCTGGCTGACCTCATGGGGCCGCTCAGCTTCCTCACAGCAAACAGTGACACCAGCGACCTTCCTGCACACCTGCCTGCTTCCTGGAGTAAGATGCATTTGTTTCTTCAGCTCTGATTTGGGCATCCTTACCTCCTCTCAACATTTTTTGACCTGATTTTCCTTACTATGGTTGAAGGGCTGATCTTTCTGTCCTCTCCACAGACAACACCGATGAGCCCCACGCACCACAACGGAGTGCTGTGCCCATGCCCAGCACCTGAGGTGCCCATGCTCACCTGGAGAGCCGTACTCATGCCGGGGCAGGCGGCAGATCTTGGGCATCACTTCCATTAGCGTCTTCACGTACTGCAGGATTGTGCCTTGCAGCTGGGAGAGAGAGAGACTGTGTCAGCCGCTGGCCTCCACTCTCCTGGAAAGTGGTGGCTGGTGCACGTTCTGAGAACAAGTCTGTTAGCAAAACACACAGTAGTGACAATGACTGCAAAATTACATTGGGTGCGGAATGAAATCCCACATGTGCAAAGAGCTACCTGCACTGGGGGTGGACAGGGCTGCTCGGTAAGCACAACTACCCTTCCAAGATGAGAGTGGCCCCGACAGGGAGGAGGGCAGGAAATGTGTCTCCTATGCAAATCCATCGTCAGCACCGAGAGCACCTGCAGCTCCTGAGAACAGTGGCACTCAGTGGACAGCTTCTGCCCTTATCTGAGGTTAGGTACATGTGGGGCTGAATCCTTTCCTCACGCTGTATAATCCTTATCATCCAGAAAAAGGGCATATACCACATGCCTCAAAAATCCACTCTACCAAGCTGTGATGCACGGCAGCCTTCCCACGGTGGCACTTGCAAACCATGGCTGCCAGCTGAGCTGCCCCTCGCTGCAGCCCCTCCCCACCAGAAACACTTCAGAGTCTCCACAGAGAACATTCTCTATTCCACTTTCCCCAACACAAACGCTTCTTTGAAATCCGTTTTGTGAAAGCACAAATGAACATGGGTCATCACAGAACGCTCCTGGAGAGTCCCCAGAGGCAAGTCTTTCTATCATGGCTTCCTGGCTTCTGTTTTTTTCTTCCATCTCCAGAGCACTGTGTTTTCCCATGATCCCTGGGCTCCAATGGGATTCCTTTACAAGGGGGGGAGGGACTACTTCTGCAGGCAATATTTGGGTTATCAAAAACTTCTTCTATGGAGGCTAAAGAGGTGCCTCAGTAGTAGAACACTTGCCTGCCTGGGGCAAGGACCTGGGTTCAGTCCCCAAGACCACATACACAACTAAAAACAAACAAACAAAATCTCCTCCTATTAATCAATTAAAATAACTTGAATCCAGGCTCTTATTTTTTTATTTAAAGACACTTTCTCACTATGCTGCCCAGGCTGGCCCCAAACTCCAGGGCTCAAGCGATCCTTCTGCCTCAGCCTCCTGAGTAGCTGGAATTACGGGCCCATGCCATTGCACCTAGTGGATCCATTTTCTTGAATTAGGAAAGATGAGGGAGAAATCAAAGTATCAGAAGTGTTCAAAGATAAAATGAATCATTCATCTATTAGTGACTCACAGACCAGATTCAGAGAGAAGCCCCTGGCTGGTTCTACCCCGGCAAATTCATGCTATACGAAAGAACTCCTCCGAGGGAAACTCACCAGGCTCTTGACGACCTTCAGCAGCTCTTCCATGACCACTGCAATGCCCTGGTAGCCCAGCAGCCGGCAGATGACTTGGAAGTGCGGAGGCCCCACAAAGTTCCGGTAGCTGCCATAAATGCTGGAGTAGGCAAGGTTCAAAGCCTGGGGCACAGGGACAGAGTTTTCAACATGGTTCCTATGCACACATACAGCTGAAAATCTACTACACGAGGATAAATTCAACACATATAATCCTGAGGGGATAGGATTCAGGCTCTTCTTGTAAAATACTCTGCCCTACTGGTATGGAGGATTTCAACCTGCTGCAAAAAGCAAACCTGCTAAAATAGAACACAAGGACAGAGCCTGAGTAAGCAGTGGAGCCATGCTCTCAAGGAAGGCACAGGGCACCAGGAACCGGGAGAGCAGTCCCCTTGGGGCAGGAGGTGAGAAAGGCAATGAGGGCATTTCATGGAGGGGACCTCTAAGCTCCTTGACAGATATAGGTATGCAGAGCAGGGAGACCCCTAAGGGAACCATTCAAAGCTATATATTTTCCTCTTTGCATTTCTTTAGCTTCACCCCATAAATTTTGATATATTATGTTTATATTTGGTTCAATGTATTTTAATTTTAAAGAGAAAGAGTGAGAAAGAAAGAGAGAATCAACGTTAGTTTTTCATCTGACCTTTATTTTTCTTACACTTAGTTATGTACGTGTTGCTGGGGTTTGAGCCCAAGTCCTTGCACATGCCAGGCAAGTGCTCCAACTGCTGAGCCACCACTCCAGCCCTCAATGTATTTTAAAATTTCCGTTCAGACTTCCTCACTGAGCCATGAATTATTTAGAAGTGTGCTAATTTCCAAGTGTTTGGAGATGTTTTATTTTTATTTTTTTTTTATTATTGTTTCTAGTTTGAGTTCACTGTGGTCAGAGGACACACTGAACAATTTCAACTCTTAATTGAAATATATTGCCCAGGAATGGTCTGTCTTAATGAATGTTTCGTGGCCATTGAAAAACGGGTGTTTTCTGCTGATGTGGGGTGGTGTTCAATGTGTGTCAGTCATGTCCTGTTGGTTAATGGTGCCTTCAGTTCTCCACTGTGGCTGACTGTGCTTTCTACTCTGTCAATTACTTAAAGTCTGGGTATAAGTTAATCATAAAAGACTACAATGACCACGATGGACAAAATCAAAGAATGGAGACCCTGCCACATGCCTGTCCCAGGCCAATCCTGACAACCCTAGCAGACTTGAAAGTACCATATACAGATCATTAGTTCAGGAAACCGCACCATCCGCTCTTCAACTCTTCTCTAAATGCTGGGATTTTGTGTAAGATTTTTACTTGATAATAGGTTCACTGCTTGTGATGCAGGGGGAGACAGAAAAAACCAAAAACCACATGAAAATCATTAGTGAAGACTAATGACTTCATGTTCCTGATGACATCATTCATTCCCAGAGCTGCCTTGCCTGGGGCCTGTGGCTATTAGAAGAGCCATCAATAAACACTGGTGCCTGGTCTACTGAGCCCCACCCAGCATCCAGCATCCCAGTGGACTAGGCTAACCCAAAAGTGACCCATCCCAGAGACAACACAACTGGAGTAACAAACAGCAGAAGTGACTTAACTACTCAGAGGGAGGAGAAGGAGGCTCTGCTTCAGGGGAGGGCAAAGTTACCTAAAATATTAGACTCAGAGGAGGGAAACACTTCAGATGTCACAGCTCATTACAGAGCCAGCCCTGGATTCACTAGACTTGGGGTCCCTAGCTCTGTCTTCATCTCTGCATCAGGGACAATCTTATCTCATAGGAAAGATAATATGCTGATGAGTTTTGTGCAGAGTTGACATTCAAGGATGGTGAGATACCTAACATTATCATAAATGGGTCACTTGCTTAGGTCACTTATCTCCATAAGACACTAGCCCTAGGTTCATTATTCATAAAAGAGCCAATCTGACTTTTCTGAACATCCTGCGATTGCATAAATATGAACACTACCCTGGCAGGACACTGTAGGCGAGCACAAAGGCTGCTTGAAGACACAGCTCAGCTCTGATATCATGCTGTGTTGACATCTGGCCTTTTTTGGGAAGTTCCTAAAAAAATGTCAGCTGGGGAGAGGATGGAGTGGTAGCTCAGTGGTTACAGCACTTGCCTGGCATGTGTGAGGACACGGGTTTGAACCCCATCACCACATACATAACAAAGTGTTGGAGCAATGAAAGCCACATGAAAAACTAAATAAAGCTGATTCTTTTTCTCTCTCTTAAAAAAAAAAAGTGTCATCTAATGTGTGTAAGATGAGCAATCAATATCAATGTCACTTATGTGAAAGTCCAAACAATTTTACCCCTTTCCCCAAAAAATACTGGTTTGAGGTGGTAAGAGTATAAATTTATAAGAATAAAAATGACACGAACATAATTTCTCAAACTAAGACTGAACCACAGTAAGGTTCAAGTTCAGTCACAGCTGTTTGCATTAAAAACAATGATCACATTCAAGTCACTAGTCTTTCTTCCCCTTAAGAAGGGCACAAGCGGGGCTGGAGCAATAGCTCCGGGGTTATGGCACTTGCCTGGCATGCGCGAGCGTGCAGGTTCAAGCCCCAGCACCCACGTACACAACTAAGTGTCAGAGCAACGAAAGCCATGTGAAAAACTTAACAAGCATTGATTCCATCTCCATCTCCATCTCTCTCACACACACTGTCTTTCTCTCTTAAAAAAAACAAAGAAGAAGAAGAAGGGCACAAGCTTTGCAGACCCCTGAAGTGCCAGTATCGCTGTGGGGACATCACCACAGCGATGGGTGGGGCTGCCGGAGGTGGACTGTGGGGTTCACCTCTGTCACTGGGAGCAGAAACAAGGCTGCCTCTCTGTGTTCCTAGAGGGGAAACCCTGGAGAAAAAATTCCTCCCGAGCTGTCAACACCACCGAGACACAGACTGACCATCCGGGCAGCAAGAACCGACACAGTGAGGTCTCTCCAGACCATCTCTCAAAGCCAGCCCCCACGGGGCTCTCCCCAGGCATCGAGCAGCAGAACCATTCGCACAGCCTGATGCTGCCCCTTCCCAGGGCCTTGACTCTCTGGTTTCCAGAGTTGTCCTCTCTGGACTCTGGGCTGGAAGGGGGAAGGTCCCTCTCCAATCTTTAATCCTGAGTTTCCAAAAGGCAACAACCCAAGATGTTCAAACACCAGCCCCCTTACAGAGTAGCTGGACTGAACTGCTTTTTAAATTGCTATCATGGAAAAGAAATTACAGAAGACCTGAGTAGATGGAAAAACATTCCATGCTCATGGTTAGGCAGACTCAATATAATAAAAATGGCCATTCAACCAAAGCCCTACACAGGTTTAATGCAATCCCTATCAAGTTACCAAAAGCATTCTTCACAGATACAGAAAAAGCAATTCTCAAGTTCATATGGAATAACAGGAGACCCAGACTAGCCAAAACATTACTCTACAGGAAGGAAGAAGCAGGGGGTATCTCAATCCCTGACCTGAAATTATACTACAGAGCTGTAGTAGCAAAAACAGCATGGTATTGCTATCAAAACAGAACCGAAGATCAGTGGAACAGAATAGAAGATCCTGAGACAAACCCCCCTATTTTTTAACTATTTGATATTTGATAAAGGGGGCAAAAGCATAGTGTAGAAGAATGACAGCCTGTTCAACAAATGCTGTTGGACAAACTGGACAGCCATGTGTGGACAACTGAAGCTGGATCCTTACCTTTCGCCCTGCACAAAAATTAAATCAAAATGGGTCAAAGATCTGGATATTAAGCCAACAACTTTAAACTTACTAGAAAAAGAAGTAGGGTCAACACTACAGGACGTAGGAGTCAACAGCACCTTCCCTAACAAAATTCCCATGGCTCAAGCAGTAAAGTCAAGAATAAATGAATGGGATGCAATTAAACTAAAAAGTTTTTGCACAGCTAAAGATCTAGTCAAGAGCATCAAGAGAGAACCTGCAGAATGGGAGAAAACCTTTGCCTGCTACACCTTGGACAGAGGGCTAATATCCAGAATATACAAGAAACTAAAGAAACTAAACACAAAAGCCACAAATAATCCAATCAATAAATGGGCTACGGATCTTAAAAAAAAACTTCTCACCAGTGGAAGTCCAGAAAGCCCATAAATATATGAGAAAATCTCTACATCATTAGCTATAAGGGAAATGCAAATCAAAACTTCAATGAGATACCACCTCACTCCTGTTAGAGTAGCAAAAATGAAAAATTCAAACAACAACAGATGCTGGAGGGGTTGTGGGAAAACAGGAACACTGTCACACTGCTGGTGGGACTGCAAACTGGTTCAGCCACTCTGGAAAGCACTGTGGAGAATCCTCAAAAAATTAAGGATGGAACCACCTTACGACCCAGCTAGCCTACTCCTGGGTATTTTCCCAAAAGAGTTAGAATCAGCATATTATAGTGATGTGGCTTCATCAATGTTTATTGCAGCTCAATTTACTATAGCTAGATTATGGAACCAACCCAGATGCCCCTCACTCAACAAGTGGATACAAACTTTGGTACATATATACAATGGAATACTACTCAGCCATTAGAGAAGACGATATTATGGCTTTTGAAATCAAATGGATGGAGATGGAAAGAATTATGCTAAGTGAAGTATCCCAATCTCAGAGACTCAAGGGCCTAATGGTTTCTCTCATCTGTGGAAGCTAGAATACATGGGGAAGCAGTATGTTAGACGGCTAAGCTAATAATAACTTCAAATTGTATGATTCTCAACACAACAGGGAGATGACTCCCTAGGATACTTGGAGGCGTAGGGTGGGGGACAGGGTGGGAGGAGGGCTTAGGAAGAACACCTAGAAGACTGGAGGGTGGGAATATAGGGGAATCATCTCAGAAGGTGATGTCTGACCTTCACGAGATATCCATTTAACTCAGGAGTTCTTCTGGGGGAAACAGCAACAGGGGGAACCCAAGCTGGGCATCCATGACATGGCATTAGCCCTGGATAACTAAGTATATATACATTTATTCTTGAATGTTTGATAATGTTTCCCCCTCAATTGTAACTCTATATCATCTAATAAAAAATTGCTATCATGGAGTTGCTGGAAAAAAATTATCCTCTAAAAAAGGAAACTACATAATTTTTTTTAAGTCCAGAATTTTTACAGCATACCCTCAAGACCACTCAGACTCCATTTTTGGAAGAAGAGTCTCACATCCTTTTTTCATATCCCTTTCCACAGAGATGTTGAAAAGAGGATCCCTCTCTTCTGCTTGGGGATACCACATTTGTAATGAAAAGACCACATCCCTTAAACATTAGAAAAATTTTGGGGGGGTTGACACATACTAATTGGACATATTTATGAAGTACTTATGCAATATTTCAATACATGTACACATGTATAATGACCAAAGGGTGTGTAAATACAGTAACTACTCTGATATGGTCATTACACATTCTATAGATTTATCAAATGATCACACTGTACCTCTTAAATATGCACAATTAAAACAACAGAAGCCTTACGGGTGTAGCTCAGTAACAGAACACTTGCCTCGTAGGGTTCAATCCTCAGTATGAGGCTTAGAACAGGCACGCAATCCCTAACCAGGGATTGGGTCCTCCAACCCACATCCCCAGCCTCAACTGTGAGCAGGCAGGAGGCCTGTGTGGCCAGCCTGCCATGAGTGTGGACAGCCTTGTGCGTGCCCAGCCTGCAAAAACCAGGAGCCAGCGGCTCATCATCCCGAGATGCCCAGCTCCCGGCCATTGGGATAGACGGGATAGACAGCATCCTCTCATCAATCGGTGAGTCTTCACTGTGCACTTGTTTCTTTATTTCCCTAGCTGTACAGCTTTCTGCAAGTGAGAACGTTTAAAACATCGATGAATGCTGGCAGCCTGGGGTTCAGGGTCACTCCTGCCAGTAGCATTGGAGAGCATTGGTCACTCTTCCCAGGAGGAGCTGCATACTTTAACTTTTTCCCATCTGATGAGCAAAATAATCCTTAGCACTGCCATTATTCTTTTTCAATTGCTAGTGAGGCAGGAGATCTACTTTGGAGGGGGTGTCTGCTCATTTCATCTGTTTCTTTCTTTCTTGTTTTTTTTACTACAGATTTTTTATCTTTTTCTTATTGAACCATACAAGTTCTTACAGACACTCGTCCCATGATACCATGGAAGACTGGTTCCAGGACCTCCAGGTGATGCCAAAATCTATAGATGTTTGCATGCCTTATATAAAACAGTGTAGTATTTGCCTATGACCTAAACATTTCCTCCCACATACTTCAAATCCTCTCTAGATCACTTTTAATATCTAACACGATGTAAATGCTAAGCAGCTGTCACACTTCATTGTTCATGGAATCACGACAAGGAAAAAAGTCTGCACCTGTTCAGTTTACACACAGTTGCTTTTTTCCCTTATTTTCCCGCCCTGGTACTAGAGTTTGAACCCAGGAGTGCCATCCCCACTGAGTTACAGCCCCATTTTTATTTTGCCAAGGCTGGCTTGGAATTCCCGTGTCCCTGGGATTTCAGGTGTAAGCCACCATACCTGGCTTTCCTGAGTATTTTTGATCTGTGTCAGCTGAACTCACAGCTGAGGAACACACAGACCCGGAGGGCTGACTGGGTTAGAACTGGCCCTCAGGACTACACACACTTGTGCATCTGGCCCCTGCATGGACGCTCGTCAAGGCTCGTTAGATGCGGGGGTCTGGTGCTTCTGTTTGCTCACCATGAGCGGGCAGGCTTGATAATTTCTAGAAGTCGGCTCTTTTCTGCACCCACCTGCCTGCATCAGCACCCACCGCTGGGACACATAACTGGACAGCAGCCCTGGCTCTTGTCTCAGCGATGCTCCTAAGACTCTTCCATAAGTTCCCTTTTTTCTGGGACCAGGGATTGAAATCGTGGCTTCCTGCATGCTGGGCAAATGATCTACTGCTGATCCACATCCCCAGCCTATGCTTTCTTAGCAAAAGAAACCCTTTCTTAGCATGAGGGTTTTTTTGTTTGTTTTTGTTTTTTGTTTTTGTTTTTTTAAAGAGAGAAGGACAGTGAGAAAGAGAGAGGGAGAGAGGGAAAGAGAAGATAGAATCAATTTTTATTGAGTTTTTCACATGGCTTTTGTTGCTCCAACACTCAGTTGTGTACATGGGTGCTGGGGTTTGAACCCATGTACTTGCCCATGCAAGGCAAGCACCGTAACCACCGAGCCA